>PVKM010009449.1:21870-36929 GCA_004027735.1 Carollia perspicillata
CTGATTTAGCTTTTTGTGGTTTTTGCCTTTAAGGGTGAGGCTACCTGGCCACCAAAGGGTGGGGAGGCCGCAGAAACAAAGCAACTGGGTTCTATTTAATTTTGGGTTTTTTTTTAAGTGACATTTCAAAATAACTTTGCAAAAGTAATCCGTGTACCTTATCGAAATCTGAGCAAAGAGAAAACAAATAAAATAAAATTACCTTTAATTTTCTTCACGCAGTGAAAAAAATCAGTGCTTTCGTAGAGGAAGGCATTTTTCGACATTTTAAATTTGAAATGTAATGCATGCTCATTGTGAAATTTTTCAAATGTCTAATGATATTTATGAAGTAAAAGGGAAATTTTCTTCTTCACCACAACTCTCCTTCACAACAAAATCCAAAGTAATTACTGTGGAAAAAATGTTTTCTTATGCAGATATTTGGGCAAATGAAACTAGAGGCTCCAACAGGTCCCATCCTAATCCTGGGATTTGCCTTGCACAAGGGTAAGGGAGAAACACACTACCCAGATGTGGAGGACAGATTGTCCTATGACCTGACCACTGTCCAACTCTCATGTTAGATCCAACTAGATCCAGGGCAGAATAGAGACTGCTCCCCCTAGATCCCCTTGGAGGCTGCCTGGTAGACTCCTCCTCTGTGCCCCACATCATGCTGGCTTATGCTGGTTCCTGAAACAGGCCATTGTCCTTACCCAGGCAAGCACGTAAGGTGTTCTCCCTTATCTGGGGCGGGTCACACAACAGTACCGCCATCTATCCTGCCCTGCCCTATATAACTCCTTAGCGCCTGCCACGTGGTACAGAGCATAGCCACGTCATTTTGCTGTTGCCCGAGACACACCTCCTATGTAAGTCCTCTTAATAAACTCTTAATGTAATGATGGAGTTGTCAGCCTCATTAGTCTCTTGGCCTGGGAAAATTTCTCACACCCAGAAAGCCCCAGGACCTTCTGAGCCAAGGAGTAGTGTATGAATGCTACAGGTATGGGAAATTACATCCTTCACCAGGTCAGGACAATGACCTGTTCCAGAAAGCAGGAGTCAGGGAGGGGTGCTGATTTATGTCAGAATGAACATTGATTTCCATCAGATAAACCTAGAAGGTGAGAGTTGTGGAAAGAAATCACCATTCTGCCCTGGGTCCAGCGCATGGGACAGACAGTGAACAGTCTCTCTTCTACCTCTGGACATTTTTTTCTTTTTTAAGTATATTTTATTGATTATAATATTACAGTTTTCCCAATTTCTCCTCCTTTATCCCCCCTCTGCCCTGCACCTCCCAACCCTCCAGCATCCACCCCGCCTTAGTTCATGTCCGTGGGTTGTACATACAAGTTCTTTGAGTTCTCTGTTTCCTATACCATTTTTAATCTCTCCCTGTCTATTTTATGCGTACTAATTATGCTTCTTCTTCCCAGTACCTTTCCCTCCTATTCTTCTCTCTTCCCACCGAAATCTCTCCATGTGATCTCCATTTCTCTGATTCTGTTCTAGTTGTTTACTTAGTTTTTGTTTTCATTGTTTGTCTTTTCTTTTAGGTTCATTTGTTGATAGTTGTGAGTTGGTTGTCATTTCACTGTTTGTGGGTTTGATCATCTTCTTTTTCTCACATAAGTCCCTTTAACATTTCATATAATAATGGCTTGGTGATGATGAACTCCTTGAACTTGACCTTATCTAGGGAGCACTTTATCTGCCCTTCCATTCTAAATGATAGCTTTGCTGGATAGAGTCATCTTGGATGTAGGTCCTTGCCTTTCATGACTTTAAATACTTCTTTCCAGCCCCTTCTTGCCTGTAAGGTTTCTTTTGAGAAAGCAGCTGATAGCCTTATGGGAACTCCTTTGTAGGTAATTCTCTCCTTTCCTCTTGCCTTTAAGATTTTCTCTTTGTCTTTAATCTTGGGTAACTTAATGATGATGTGCCTTGGTGTGTTCCTATTGGGGTCCAACTTCTTTGGGACTCTGTGGGCTTCCTGGACTTCCTGGAAGTCTATTTCCTTTGCCAGATTGGGGAAGTTTTCCTTCATTATTTGTTCAAATAAGTTTTCAATCTCTTGCTGTTGTTCTTCTCCTTCTGGCACCCCTGTAATTCAGATATTGGAATGTTTCAGGTTGACCCAGAGATTCCTCAGCCTCTCTTCACTTTTTTGAATTTTTGTTTCTTCATTCTGTTCCAGTTGGATATTTATTTTTCCCTTTTGTTCCCAATCATTGCTTTGAGTCCTGGTTTCCTTCCTGTCACTGTTGGTTCCCTGAATATTTTGCTTTATTTCATTTTGGGTATCTTTCATTTGTTTTTTTCATTTTTTCAGCCAACGTCAATCAGTTCTGTGAGCATTTTGATTACCAGGGCTTTAAATTCTGCATCAGATAGGTTGGCTATCTCCTCATCGCTTAGCTCTCTTTCTGAATCCATGCTCTGTTCTTTCATTTGGGCCACATTTCTTTGTCTTGGCACACCTGTTACGCCTTAGGTGTTCACCAGGGCAGACCTGTTGTGCTGCAGCACTGCAGGTCTGGTTGTTCTGTTCGACTGTTTCTTCAGTTCCTTGGTTGTTGGAGCTCCATGCAGTTTGATTTTCTGGCACTTCTGGTTGTTTATTGATTTTAGATTGGTTGTTATCCTCCTTTTGGTTGTGCAAGGAGGCAACGGGTTTCTACTTATGCCTCCAACTTGTCCAGAATTCCTGTGTTTCTACGTCCTCTTCACAGGAGACAGTGCAGTAAGGGGAGGCAACAAAGCCGCCATGTAGGTACCAGTGCTACAGAGAATGTTTTCTGGCTTGCATTTCCCCCAAACAACCATTGGTATTTTAAAACAAACTCTTACACACATGCCCCCACCACCATTGTGAAGGTGAAACCATCAAGATGGTGGTGACCTCGCCTCTCCAATCCACCTCTGGACATTTTATATAAATGAAATGATACAATATGTTGACTTTTGTGTATAGCTTCTTTCATTTACCATAATGTTTTAATGGTATGGTAGCATGTATCACTATTTCATTCCTTTTTATTACCAATATTGCATTGTATGGATATGCCACATTCTCTTTATCCATTCATCAGTTGATGGACATTTGGGTTGTGTCCACTTTTTGGCCATTATGAATAATGGCCAAACTGAGTGCTGTGAACACTCAGTTTTTGTGTGGAAATATGTTTTCATTTCTCTTGGGTGTATACCTGGGACTGGAATTGCTGGAGCATGTGGCAGACCTATGTTTAATATTTTAAGGAACTGCCGAACCGTTGCCCATATTCCATTCCCACTTGAAGGGTATGAGGGTTCTAATTTCCTCACATTCTTGTCAACACTTATTATCTGACCTTTTATTATAGCCATTCTAGTGGGTGTGATTTTGCTTTTCATTTTTCTAATGGCAAGTGTTGTTGAGTATCTTTTCACCTGCTTATTGGTCATGTGCATGTCTTTTTTGGAGAAATGTCCAAATGGTTGCCTATTTTTATTTATTGAGTTGTAAGAGCTCTTTATATATTCTAGTTACAATTCCCTAATCAGATATATGATTTTTGAATATTTTCTCCATTCTCTCAGTTGTCTTTTCACTTTTTTGATTATATCTTCTGCATCCTGTGGGTTGAGTTCTGTGGATTACTCAGGGACGGGAAAGGGGAAAAACCCAAATCCATATGGGCGGGGAGAGGGACTTTTCTAGTAGAGCTTGAAGAGACGATGTTTGTGCATGTGAGGGAAGGAAGGGCAGGCTTCAGGACAGGGGAGCAAGGCTCGGAACTGGAGTATGTCAACAAAAGGTCCCCTGTGAAAGGTTTATTTTTCCTCTCGGATACTGTAACATTGAGGAGACAGTGTGTTTTCCTCGTATATTTAATTATCTTTTGTTACCCCCAAACACTTCAATAAACAGCTTTGTAGGATGGTTAAAGGAGGTGATTAAGGAAGGACCAAGCATGAACCGAGAATGATCTGATTCACACCTCCTTGCCGAGGCCGCCCAGGATACGTGTGCTCCTAAAGCTACTGGAAATGATGCCTATTCCTCCCTTCTGAGCTCAACTCAAATGTCATTTATTCAGAGTAGCTTTCCTACCCAGGTTTGGCTTTATGATCCCTCATTGCCCCCTGTGCTTCTCACTCATAGCACACTTCTCAGTTTATAATGTTGTGGAATAATGACTGTGTAAGAAATTTTCATTTTCCCTTTCCCCCAACTCCTAGCACATACTTGGCACACAGTAGGAGCTTAATAAATATTTGCCATAAGAACGGATGCCCAGAAACCTTGGGCTTACATCCTACTAGCTCAGCAACTCTCTGGAAAAGAGATTCCCTTTTATATGGCTGCTATAAAAGACCTACTTTAGTGTCTCATTGGCCTGGATTGGGTCACATGCTCATCTCAGAACCAATCAGTGGGGTAAAGAGATGGAATTTGCTGATTAGCCAGCTCTGGTCAGGAGTCCACCCTTGAAGCCAGGGAAATGGGGAGAGCTATTCCCATAAACTGAGAATAGAGGTGTAGACTAGTTCCTTCAAGACAAATGAAGATGCTTGTGCAAAGAAGGGACACTTGCTAGGCAGACAAAAATTACAGAGACTCAGACAAGTTGCCTACAGCCATAGAGCTGTAAGTTGTTCAGTCTGTTTACATTTTGGGTTCTTGTTTGGTCTTTGGGCTTGGACAGACTAACTCATACTCTTTGTTTCTGCCTGACTTTCCTATGGTCGGAATTACAGGTGCAATTCTGTTTTTTGCCAAAAACCAAAGGAGTTTTCTTGAGGTGACTGAAGGAGTCAACATGTCAAACCAAAGTATCTTCTAGATCTTGCATTTTTCAAAATTTGTAACACAGAGACCAAAGGATAAAACACTCAATGATGGTTTTCAGGAACATTTTTTCCCCATTCCTCCCACCACTTTGTAAGATGATGCCTGTATATTGACCCCTATGCCATGCCTCATAAACTTGAACCAACTTCCTGCAAAGGACATGGCAGCTGGCAAGCTGAAGGACTTTGCTCTCCCAAAGGAATCTGAATTTTCAGGGGCCTCAAAACTAGAGTCTAGGCTTAAGGACAGGACAGTGGAGGGGCCAGTATACACCCAGACCTGGGTCAAATCCTGGCTCTGCCACTTACTGTGTAACCTTGGGAAAGCCACTTAACCTGCCTTAGTCTCCCTGTGTATGAAATGGGGACAATAAGAAGGTTGTGACGAAGGAGATAATTGCCCAGGAACAAATGACCACAGTGCCTGGCACAGAGTAAATGCTCCGTAAATATCAACTCTTACTGCATCCCCTAGAAGGCATGTCAGAACAGGCACTGCAAATGACAGGTGACCCTTGACCAAGAAACGTGTTCACAACCTAGTGGTGAAGGGGACAATGAGCAATAGATAGGGGTCCACTCTTGTTAAGAAAAATGTGAATACAACTGATTACAACATGGTTAAAAATCCATGTAGAGCTGCCCTGGCCCAGTGGTTCAGCTGGTTGGAGTGCCATCCTCCTGCACTAAAATGGTTAAGGGTTCGATCCCCAGTCAGGGTGCATACGGGAGGCAACTGATAGATATTTCTCTCTTACATTGATATTTCTCTCTCTCTCTCCCCACCTCCACCCCTCCCCTTCTCTCTCTCCTTTCCCCTCTAAAATCAATAAACATTTCAGGTGAGAATTTCTTTAAAAAGCCACATATAGCTTTTGACTTCCCCCCAAACTTAAGTTGTTCCTCAGTATTTGCAGTTCCAAGACCCCACGGACACCAAAATCCACAGATGCTCAAGTCCCCATATAAAACAGTGTAGCTCAGTGCATACAAATGGCTCTCCACATCCACGAATTTCCAACCACAGATCAAAAATTGTTCAGGTTCAAACCTGGGTTAAAGGTAACTGTATATCCACATGCATACCTAGATGTCTGTGTCCCTCTGTCTCTGGTCTGCTGCACTGGTGGTCTCCGTGTTTGCCTGGGGTTCACCTTCACAGAGCACTTCCTCTTGTTCCATAGGAGAAGTTGGTCATACACTATTCCAGCCCAAGAAGGCTTCGACTAAAACTCTGTAGAGCATAGGAGTGTATTTGGCAAACTATTTAAATGTCCCCCACTAGACATTGCTGTACTGCAGTGATTTTCAACCTTTTTCTTCTCATGGCACACATAATTATTAAAATTCTGCAGCACACCAAAAAAAATTTTTTTTGCTGATCTGACCAAAAAAAAAGGTGTACATCTGATTGATTTGCAAGCAATAATAATAATAGTAGTAATCACCTACCCTTTTATCTCCAAAGTGATTTTTCAAAAAATCAGATGCCTATACTTGTATATAAGGGTTTCTGGTACCAAGAATTAACCAGACACAGCCTTATCATGTTTGTGACCAGTAAGAGGCAAATCTATTATATGGCCTATATATTTATGGTTCAAGACAGGGCATTCCCATCGAAGGGCTGTGTTGGCTGCTATCATTTTTTTATTTGACAATCTAAGGGAAAAGAGGTCAGTGCCCCTGACTAAATAGTCAAATACTGCATGTTTTAAAAATTCTTGCAGCACACTGGTTGAAAATCGCTGCTCCACTGGAAGCCTTTTCCTTTCTCCCTCCTCCCTCTCACCTGTGCAGTCCTTCAAATTCCTCTCCCCTTTTATAGCACAGCCTTGAAGCGTACATGCCCTCTGCCACGCTGAGCCACCTTAGAAATCTTTTCGGCAAAGCTATCTCTATAAGCCTCAGTTTTATGATATGTAAAACAGAGCTAATGAAACCCATCTCAGGGCTGGTGTGACAATGAAATAAATTGCTCAGTAAATATCCCCATTATTATTACTATAAGATTTGTGAAATTTCTAAGAGTTCACTAGAAAACTACCTGGAAGGATATAATATCAAAATGCTCACAGTAGTTATCATTAGCTGTATTTCCTTTTCTTCTTGATATCTTTCCATATTTGTCCATTCGTTCCACAGGCATTTATTGTATTATGCCAGGCCTGTGCTAAGAGGTTAGGAATGCAGGAATGTCCTAGACAGGTAAGGAACGTCTAGAGGGGATATTAATCAAATAATGACACAAATAATTGCAGCTGTCATAAGTGACTAAGTTTTCACAAAGTGGAAATCAGGGGGAAAAAGCCATTTCCTATAATAAAAATATTCTAAGGTTATGCATAGAAATTTCTACACACACTGAGATGCAGGGGTGTCCAACCTTCCGGCGTTTGTGTGCCACACTGGAAGAAGAAGAGTTGTCTTGGGCCACACATTAAATACATTACAAGAGTAATCACAAAAAAAATCCAATAATGTTTTAAGTAAATTCACAATTTTGTGTTAGGCTGCAGGCTGGACACCCTGCAAGATGGGATTACTAATGATTTTGAGAAGGACTCAAATACAGGAACAAGGCAGGCAACGGACAGAGAATGGGAAGGTCGTGAGGCTGCCTCTTCTGGAATTTAGCCCCTGGAAGAGCGCCCCCGCCCCGGTAAGCTTGATCTGTAGGTGGCATGTTTGATCTGAAGGTGGCGTATTCAGTAGGCGGGTGAGCGGAGAACTCAAAGCCTGTTATCTCCCGGAAGCTTGCAGACGTGGGCCTTGGTTGCTGGCGGGTAGACAGCTAGGGAGAGGGCGGCGACTTAAGCGCAGCGCCTGGCGCCAGCCGAGCAACAACCCCGCCCCAGCCTAAGCTCTGCTGTTCCCAGACCAGCGCCCGCAAGGCCTGCGCTGAAACTGCTCCTGCTAGGTGGCTGGTAGCCTGCGTTTGTGCCCCTGACACGCTCCCCAACGCCCCGGATTCTTCCAGCATCTCTTTGAGCTCCTCGTGCCCCAGGATTGTTCTGGAGGTCCCCGTGCCCCGAGATCTCCCCATTCGCCCAGAGCGCCAGCCTGCGTGCCCGGTTCTCTGCTTCCCGGCTCTCTAGGGGCCCGCCCGCCCTGCACCCTGGAGCACCGGGCTACAAGCCTCTGCCACCTCTGGATTCTTGCGGCCCTGATCTGCGGCTGCCTCTCCAGTCCCCCTGAAGGAGGTAGGTGCGGCAGCAGTGGGTTGGGCTGATGGATGTGGGTTTGGGCGCTGCAGGAGTCCGCAGGGTCTGGGGCCTGGAAGTGGGGCCGTAGGCGTCACAGAAGGAGAGTGTTGGAAGTGCTTCTGTCCTAGTTAAACTCTTGGGCTCAGTGTTGGCTTCTGTAAAACGTGGGAGTTGTGCAGGTTAACAGCGGTGTCTATTGGGAAAACACTTGGCACGCAAGCAGCTGGGAGAGGCTTGAGGCCTTCGCCCGGGGTGCCACAGGGCCCACAGAGGACGGGGACAACATTGTTGTTCTGTCCCTGCAGGACCTGGGGCTGCATGCCTCACCCCAGCCCTGAAGAGATGCCAGAATTCTGGGAGCTTTGAGGATTGTGCAGAGTAGCATGTGCTGCATTGTTGGCTGTGGGAGTCGGGTGTTGGCAGGCTTGGCTGACGGGCGAGCCAAAGGGCGGGGCATAAATATGCGTGTGGAGGCACGGGGGCAAGGCTTCCCGGGTAAGTCAGGGCCTAGTTTGGTCTACACCCCTGGTGTGACAGGAGCTTGCTTGACTTCTGGGGCCTTGGGCACTGGTGGCTTTAGGGCCACTTAGCCAGGAAGTGGAGTAACACAGTGCACTCCTGATATTACAGAGGAGGAAACAGAGGTCCTTGTGGTCTAACAGCAGACTCTAATTAGCAAGATGGACAAAGTAAAGGAGGAAATACAGAGCAAGCAAGTGGAACCTGATCATGCCTGACGTGGTGTGTGTGGGGAGGGTTCTGGGTAGGATTGGTGGAGAAGGCTTCCTGGAAGAAGTGATGTATCAACTGAGTTGGAAAGGATGCCTGTCGGTGGAAGAAGGTAGGGGTTTAAAGATAGAGGTATGCAGGTATTCTTCTCTATAGCCTGCACAGCACCCTGCATTCATTCTTGTGTTCATGTATGAATTTAACAAATACAGTAAAAATTTCTTGATGATATGAATCCAGGTGTAACATGGTTAGGATTGCCATCCCCGATTCCTCTCAGTCCCCTTCTCAAAGGGAGTGAGTAGGCTGAGGTCCCAAGTTCTTATCCCCAGGAAGTGGGGGAGGCAGGAAGTCAGTCCTGCTAATCATTGAAACGATTTCTATATATGTATAATCAATTGTGTGCAGTCTATATGATTTATCTTTTTTTTTTCTTTTGTGCTGTGTGTGCTGGGACAGTACCTTTTGGCTGATTAAGAATAAATCACTGATTTGATTTTTTAACATTTTGAGTGTATTATATGGCAGAGACAGCTATTGGTCACTAGCATCTATGTTCTCTTCTTCCTGGGGTATCACCCAGGGATTGAGTCAGTGGAAGAAGTCCCTTACAGTTAGGTGGGCCATTGTGACTGAGTTTGGCTGATGGTATGTGAGCAGAAATAGTGTGTGCCCGTTTTAAGCCTAGACCCTAAAGACCTGCCCCACTGTCCCCTTTTAACAGCTGAGTTGAGAGGACTCTCTGGGCCTGTAGGAGGACAGAGTCACCAGCATGGGGGATCCTGGGCCCCTAAGTGATTGTGGACAGAGCATCTCCTTTCTGTCCCTATCCCATTGCTTTGTGGCTATCTGCTGAAGAGAATGGGAACCAGTAAGCTCTTTGCAAGGTCTAGGGGTGTGAGTGGGGCTTTTTGGCTGTGGCCTTCCCCTTGGGATGTTCTGGCTGAGCTGTTCCACTGGGGAAGGGTGTTATGCCTTTTTTTTTTTCCCTGACACTGGTCTGATTGATTCTCCATAGAAGTTTTGCCCATTTTTTTAGTAGGATTGTATCTGGTTGCCAGGACACTCAGGAGTATGGAAGGAAGCCGAGGGCCAACAGCAAACTTGGATTCACTCCAGCTCATTCTCTAGGATTCATTCTTTCTAATTCAATCATGAAGCTGAAGCAGAAAAAAAATTGATGATCAGGACTACATTCAAAGTAATAGCAGCTGGTGGACTGATTTAAAAACAGGACTTTTTGTGTTGAGGAGATCAGTTACACTGACCAAGAAGCTAAAGAATGTTACCTCCATGAACTGAGAATTTTCTAGCAGTCAAGATGATGGCATAGGTAAACACAGCTCACTTCCATGCACAAACACATCAAAATTACAACTAAACTATAGAACAACCATCACTCAGAATTGCCAGAAATCAAGTTGAATGGAAGTCTGACAACTACGGAATCGAAGAAACCATATCCATCCATACTGGTGGGGCAGGGGATGAAGACAAGGAACGGGCTAGTCCCAAGTCCACATGTGGTGGATTAAAAGTCAGGAGGGATATCTTGGGAGTGAGGAGTCCCAGCCCCATACCAGGACCCTTGCCCCCACAGGGTGCCGGTGCCAGGAAGATAAGTCCCTATAACTTTTGTTTGCAAAAATCAGCAGGGATTGAGTCAGTGGAAGAAACGTCTGGAGTCTCAAAAATTCCTCTTATAGAGCCCACGTACAGACTTACTCAGGCTCACTCCATCTTAGCTCTAGCACTAGGGTTGCAGCTTGAAAGGCACCAGTGGCATACAGGGAGAACTGAAGTGTCTGGCATCAGCAAGAGATAGGGAACAGCTTTCTCTCAGACAGAAAGGTGGGCATAGGCAATTTTCCTTTTTCTGAACTCTCCCCTCACAGAGCCACAGAGCCAGCAGGGGTTGCCATATCTGAGATTCCATCAACCTGGCCAACACTGTTTACCCCACCCAGTAGATCCCCTGAGGCTCCATCCCACCCAACTTATGGGCCTATGCAATCTATTAACAGTGGCTATTCCATATGAAAGGCTGGTCTTGACTCAGGCTTCACAACTTCCTAAATCCTCTCAAACAAGCTACAGCCAGTCTGAGAACCCTAGCCCCCATACCTCTTACTAAGAGGTACTAGCCCCAAGCTTGGCACTAGCAGCAACCAGCCTAAATTCACAGCTTGGCTTTGCCTGGGAATCTTCAAGGCCAGCACAAGTAGCAGCCATCTCAGATTACTTCATAGGTCAGGCAGGGTAGACCCAGGCAAAACACAGGTGGGGACAGATCTTGGCCTATACCAGCTGGGAAACCGCAGAGCCTGTGCACCCAGTGGACAACTACAGACCATGCTGGAGTACCATCACCCTGCCTCTGCACAGCTGATCCTCCATAGAGAGCAGAGCCAGTGGTCACAGCCAGTCTTTACAACTAACTGACCTGGGGAAATCCCCCCCATTGTCCTGCTAACAACAATCCAGGCTCAACTACAAAAGAAGGGTCTACTAAGCTCATACTAAGAGTATACTTCAGGTATCAAGCTTGGGTGATAGGGGAGGCTGTGCTCCTGGATTCTATAGGACACCTACTACATTAGGCCACACTACTAAGACAGGGTGTCATAGCAGCTCTACCTAATACACAGAAAAAAACACAGGGAAGCTGCCACAATGAGGAGACAAAGAAACAACAACCAAACAACATGGCCCAAATGAAAGAACAGATCAAAACTCCAGAAAAAGAACTAAATAAAATGGAGATAAGCAATCTATCGGATGTAGACCTCAAAACACTGGTATAAGGATGCTCAAGGAACTTAGTGAGGACTGCAACAGCATAAAAATGATCCAGTTAGAAATGAAGGATACACTAATTGAAATGAAGAACAATTCACAGGAGAACAACAGCAGAGTGGATGAAGCTGAGAAATCAATGATCTGGAACATAAGGAAGTAAAACAACCAATCAGAACAAAAAGAAAAAAAATGAATCCAAAAAGTGAGGATAGTATAAGCAGCCTCTGGGACAACTTTAAGAGGTACAACATTTACCTCAAAGGGATGCCAGAAGAAGAAGAGAAAGAGCAAGAATTGGAAATCTATTTGAAAAAATAATGACAGAAAACTTCCCTAATTTGGTGAAGAACATAGACATATAAGTTCAGGAAGCACACAGGGTCCCAAACAAGATGGATGCAAAGAGGTCCACTCCAAGACACAACATAATTAAAATGCCGAAAGTTAGAGATAAAGAGGGAATCTTAAAAGCAGCAAGAGAAAAGCAGTTAGGTACCTATGGGGGATTTCTCATTAGACTCTCAGCTGATTTCTCAGAATAAACTGTGCAGGCTAGAAGGGATTGGCAAGAAATATTCAAAATCATAAAAGCAGGGACCTACAGCCAAGATTGCTCTACCCAGCAAAGATTTCATTTAGAATCATGGGGTAGATAAAGAGCTACCCTGGCAAAAAACTAAAGGACTTCATCATCACCAAAAAATTATTATAAGACATGTTAAAGGGACTTATTTAAGAAAAAAGATGGTGATCAAAACTATGAACAATAAAATGGCAATAAATACATATCTGTCAACATTTGAACCTAAAAAACAAACTAAGCCAACAAGAACAACAGAGACAGAATCATGGATATGGAGAGCATTTTGATGATTGCCAGATTGAGGGGTGGGGTTTGGGGGAATGGGTGAAGAGGTGAGGGGATTAAGAAGTACAGAAGAGCCATGGGGATGTAAAGTACAGTATAGGAAATGGAGTAGCCAAAGAACTTATACACATGACTCATGGACGTGAACAATGGTGAGGGGATTGTCTGAGGGAGCGAGGGGTGCCGGGTGCAGGGGGGCAACAGGAGAAAAATTGGGACAACTGTAATAGCACAGTCAACAAAATATAATTTTTTAAAGGAGAATTTTCTAGAAGGTGGTTCTAGTGACCACCATGGGATGAAAGTGGCTTGGGCCTTAAAGTGTTTCTTGATTAAACTCTTTCAGCCAAGGCTGATGGGCACAAGAAAGAAGGCTTCAAGCAGAGGAAGGAACAAGTCACACATATGTTAATGACAAGGGGGGAGAGGACAGTCTTCAGGTCCGCAAAGCCCCAGAGAAGCATTTTAAGTATTTGGAAAGTCAGAGGGTGGACAATATTCAGTTCTTCCAGTGTGGCACTTTCTAGACCTAGCGAGAAGTCCACAGGGAGCAAGTACTGAGAGGCAAGTGATTCGATTGCAGAAAATTTTTCTGGGCCAGTGGTTCTTGAAGTTAAGGGCACATGAGAAGCAGCTGAGGGGCTTGTTTAAACACACATTGCTAGGCCCACACCCAGAGTTTAGTTTAGTAGGGCTAGACTGGGGCCTGAGAATTTGCATGCCTAAGTGGGGTGGCTTCTGCTGCTAGTGGCCCCAGGTCCACGTTTTCAGGACTGGGTTAGCCAGTGATGACTAAGTGAAAGCCTGGGTTCAGCCTGCACTGGCCTCAAACTCATCTGCTCCATTTCCCAGCCATGTGACATTCAGCAAGTTATGTAACCTCTCGGTTCCTTCATTTCCTCATCTGTAGGATAAAGCTATTGTGCCTGTCACTAGGATTTGGGGGAGGCTTCTTGGAAGAGATGACACCTAAGCTGAAGCTTGAGGAATTAGTAGAGGAGTTGGCCAGGGGGTGGGTAGGGAGGGCAGGTGGTGATGTGTGCCAAACAGAGGGCACAGGATGAGCAAAGCCCAGGGACGGCGGAACCCATGTCCTCCAGGAGCTGAGCAGAGTGACAAAGCAGGTGCTTTATAAGTGGTACCGAAATGCTGTGAATCTGTTCCGGGCTGTTTCAGGGCAGGATCACAGTGGAGGGGACCAGCGTGGGGAAAATGTGCCATTGGGGTGGGTGTGGAGGCAGCATAGACTATTTCTGCCCATATCCCATTGCCCCCAGTGCAGTCACATGGCCCCACCAGATGTAAAAGGCGCTGGGAAATGTAGTTCCTGTCTGAGCAGGGAAGCATAGGTTCGTGGTGAGAACCAGCTATCTGTGCCACAGTGGCCTTTTCTGGCCCCTGGCCACCTCTCTCAATTCTTCTTCACCTTGCTCACTCTCCTCCACTTTTTTGATTGAGTGATTTTACAGATGAGGAAGCTGAGTTCAGTAAGATTAAGTGATTTGCCCAATGTCACTCACCTAGTGGCAGAGTCAGGACTTGAATCCAGATCTGTTTGTCCCAAAAGCCTTATCGGGCCAGATCCTGGTCATGAGTGCTTTTCGAAGACTTCCCCATGATCCAGGCTTTTTCACTAAGGATCTGAGCCATGTTTTCAGGCTAACTGACCCCAGACAACTTGTCATTATTGCCCCATAGTCCCTCTGTTCCTCCAAGGCTGCAGTCCCATTATATCCACAAAATTGCCAGTTTTCTGTAGCTGCTTCTCAATTCATGCATCATACGTTTACAAAGGACCAAATGTGTGACAGGTATCATGATGTTGGCTAAGAGACAGAGAGGAATGAGACATGGCCCCTGTTGATCCAGGCACTCATGTGGTCCGGCCACGGACAGGCCATGTAAACAAGAGCTCCCTCTGAGAAGTGAGACATGCTCTTTCTCTGGAATACAGAGTGTCCTGGGTATATGAGAAAGGTGCCCAAGAAGTCATCAAAAATTAAAATCCTAGCCCTCCTGTGCATTTTGTTAACTGAAGCTATAATGACAATAATTTGTACTTTGTATTATAAAATGTGTTTTTCTGATTTTTAAAACTATAATATAGTCTTTGTACCATAACAGTTTTTTAAAATATATTTTATTGGCTATGCTATTACAGTTCCATTTTTTCTCCCCTTTATTCCCCTCTACCCTGCACCCCCCTCACACCAGCATTCCCCCCACTTTAGTTTATGTAAATGGGTCATACATATAAGTTCTTTGACTTCTCCATTTCCTATACTGTTCTTAACCACCCCCTGTCTATTTTGCACCTACCATTTATGCTTCTTATTCCTTGTACCTTTTCCCCCATTCTTTTCCCACCCTTCCCTGTTAATAACCCTCCATGTGATCTCCATTTTTGTTTTCTGTTCCTGTTGTAGTTGTTTGCTTAGTTTGTTTATTTTTTTGTTCATTTCAGTTGTTGATGGTTGTGAGTTTGTTGTCATTTTACTGTTCATATTTTTGATCATCTTCTTTTTCTTAGATAAGTCCCTTTAACATTTCATACAATAAGGGCTTGGTGATGATGAACTCCTTTAACTTGACTTTATCTGAGAAGCACTTTATCTGCCCTTCCATTCTAAATG
>PVKM010009450.1:0-36844 GCA_004027735.1 Carollia perspicillata
GGACATGAACTAAAGAGGGGGAAGGTGGGTGGGAGGGGGTGTGCAGGGTGGAGGGGAATGAAGGGGGAAATGGGAGAACTGTAATGGCATAATCATTAAAATATATATATATTTTTTAAAAATGCTAAAAAAATAGAAGTGATACCTTTGTTTCACATCTCACTACCTTCAGAAAAATTCTTTTTAAGAAGGATGTAGAGCATTTTCCTGTCATCTTGCTGTACAATGCCCACAATGTGCTGAATGCTGGAGAAATTTTTTGTGGCTAAAGTCTCACATTCTAGCCTGGAGTTTACATTTTTCTTTATTGTGGTAAAACATACATAACAAAATTTATTATGGTAACCATTTTAAGTTGTAGTTTATGGGCATTAAGTACATTCACACAGCTATGCAATTTTCACCACTATCTCCCTTCAGAACTTTTTTTCATCACAAAGTGAACCTTTGTAGCCATGAAACAATCACTTCCTGTTTTCCTGACCACTGGCAACCGCTATGCATTCTGTTTTCTATCGCTATGAATTTGACTATTATAGGTCACTCAAATAAGTAGAATCACACAATAAACCCTTTTGTATCTGACTTATTTTGCTAACTATAATGTTTTCGAGGTTCATCCAAGTTGTAGCATGTATCAGAATTTTATTTTTTTAAGGCTGAATAATATTCTATTGTGTGACTATACCACATTCTGTTTATCTATTCATCCACTGATCGTCATTTGGGTTGTTTCTACCTTTTGGCTATTGTGTGTGGCATGAAATATTCAAGGTGATGAAAAGTGAGGACCTACAATCAAGATTCCTCTACTAAGCAAGGCTATCATTTAAAAGGACATACAGAGTTTCCAAGAGAAGAAAGAGCTAAAGGAGTTTATCAGGACCAAATCAGTATTACAAGAAATGTTAAAAGTGCCAGAGATGATCAAGGCTTGGACAAGGAAGAGAGTGAAAAGTGGTTGGATTCTGAATACCCTTCAAAAATAAACAGAGTTTACACTTGGGTTGCTAATAGGGAAAGAGAAATTGAGGGTTCAGAAATGACTCCAAAAGTAATGGAGGCTCCTACTTGAGATAGCCCCACCATCACTCACAGGTTTCTCCAGACACATTAGTGAGACATCACACAATATCTGTCCATCGTCAGCATGACAGTGAGATCTAGGCAACTCTGATGACTGGCAGAGTCCAGTGGAGTCATAAGTATAAAAGGTATTTTGTGGCAGAACAGGAAATATCGAAACTCCGCAGGCAACTGCTCTGTGATAAGACTATCCACACACTTATGTTAACATTCCTCCAGTCCAGTAAAAGACCAGTTAGCTGATATCTCTTTTCTGGGATTCCCCATGACTTGGCATTTGGAGAGACAAGGAAGACATGGAAAATCCCCATGGTCCTATGGTTCCCTCTAGACGTGCTGGGTCAGTTCCAACAGCAAAGGGTCTCCCCTAAGAGATTTTTTAAAAAATGTATTCCTCATTGGGATGCTGTAAGAAAGTACAAGAAATGGGTGTATTTTATTTTTTAAAAATCCTTGCAAAGTGGAAGGTTTTCAGATTTTTTTTTTTTACCTTAGAGATGTAACAGTAGGGAAGGTTGCTATTCTTTAAAAAGCTGGGAAAAATGGTAGTCAATAATTATGTCTGAAGGATACCTTTGAGGAGTTATGTAGAGAATTTATTACTCTCAACTGCCGTTCTATGGACTTTTCCTATTGCTGCTGACGGCCGCTCACTGAATCCTATCAGTCAGTTTACACAAAATGAAAAAGGGGAAAGGACTGAGTGTGATGCAAACACTTTAATTGTTAAAAAGGCTAAACAATAAATTATTCTAACAAGCTATTGAAATGTCATTGACCTGGTGATATCTCAAGAACTGGAAGAAGAGAAAGAAAAAAGGCCTTTTAAAGCAAATTAAATGTCATTTAATTAAAGATGATATGTTGGACTTTTATACAACAGAAATAGTGAATCTGTATATAATTGGGCATAATTTCTGTCACATGAAAGTAGCTCCAATGAGCTGTGGGATGTGAGAGGCTTGTTTGGTGGAGTATGAAAACGACCACCTCTCTTGCAACCCATTGTCTCAGAACTACTTTGGGTGAAGCTGTGCTTGTAGATGGTCCTCTTCTGGCACCAGGTAGCTGCGGCGAGTGTAACGGGGCTTCTTCACCCATGCACAGTGCCTCTAATGGCTCGATAGTAGTTTCAACATTTACTAAAGTAGTGAGGAATTTTCTTCATATTAAGGAGTTCAAAGTTTTAAAATTCCAACCAAAACATGTATACTTGAATTTTGGATAGAAAAAATTGCTGTTACATTGGTGAAACTATGGTACCTTGGGCATCAATAGAGTAATGCCCAATAGCATGGAAAATGCAGTTGTCAGCCCTGGTCTCACTCCAGACCTTGGTAGATTATTGGTCATTTGTTGCCTAGCGTAAACTAATTTTAAAATGGTTTAGAACCTCAACTTTAGGCAATCAGGAGTAGGAAGACAAAATCAAAATACTGTCTCTACCAATGGAATGATATATTTTCATGTATGTCATTGGAGAAAGAGCACTGAATAAAATATGGGCTTTAGATAATAATAATGTATCAGTACTATTTCCCAAACTACATTCTGAAGAGAGCTGTTAATCCCTGTCCTGGTAATGAAATGCTCCCATGTTGTGATAGGGAACCTATCCACATGGCATGGCGAATGTAGCCCAGCCCCTGGTTCGGAAAACTGGCTGGGAGCCAGTTGGCACACAGGACCCGAGCCCACGAATCAGTTTTCCCGGTGGGGAATCAGGCCTGCATTGTATCTAGGCTGCTTTGAGGCTTGCTTTTTGGTAAAACTCCCTCACCCTGAATTGAGGCAGCAAATGTTACTGCATATCTTTAAAATAAACTTCCTAAAATTTCTGTTAAACTTCCCAAGGATGAAGTATAACCAGATCAACCACTTTTTCCTTTGCATTTGCAAATATCCTTTTCCTTTGTAGTAATTAGCAACTGCTTATCCTTTGTTATCTGTAAAAGATAACCACATAAAGCAGACCTGTGTATAGTAAATGAGGACCATCCTTGATGTAGTGGCCCAGAAAAGCAATAAGAACTTGTCCAGGTAGGGATCAGGGGGCTCTCTCACTCAGAGAGTGGCCAGGCTATGTGTCTTTCTCCACAGGACTTCCATAGTCCATGTGAATTTGTCACAGCCACAACACATGGACCCTGCTGGCCAGAGTCCACATGATGGTGTAGTTAATATAGACTATTAATTTTCCCCATCAGAAATTCATGATGCACTTTAACCTATTAAACACTTCAAGCAGCTTTACAGTGAGGAAAAATTGTGTACTTTGTTTAACAATTAAAGAAGCAAGTATTTGCTTAGGGAAAGTCTTTTATTTTTTCATGTACTTTTTAGCATCCCTGAATCCATTCCCATCGAACATAGTTTCAGAAGTGCTATAGGGCAGGTCTAACAAAGGTTTAATATCCAGAATATATAAAGAACTCACATGCATGAACACCAAACAAAAAATCCAATTAAAAAATGAGCAGAGGACCTCTCCCAAGAAGGCATACAAATGGCAAGCAGATATATGAAAAGATGTTCAACCTCACTAGCTATTAAGGAAATGCAAATGAAAACTACAATGAGATACCATCTCATACCCATTAGAATGGCTGTTATCAACAAGACAAATAATAACAAGTGTTGGAAAGGTTGTGGAGAAAAATGAACCCCCATTCACTGCTGGTGGGAATGTAGACTGGTACAGCCACTATGGGAAACAGTCTGGTGGTTTCCCAAAAAATTAAGAATAGAGTTACCATAATACCCAGCAATCCCTCTCCTGGGTATCTACCAGAAAAGCTTGAAAACATGTATTCGCAAAGACATGTACACCCTTATGTTCATTGCAGTATTATTCCCAGTGGGCAAGGTAAGGAGACAACCAAAATGTCCTTCAATAGAGGATTATATAAAGATGTGGCATATATACACAATGGAATACTATGCAGCCATGAGAAGAGACAAAATACCGCCATTTGCAACAACATGGATGGACCTTGAGAATATTATGCTAAGTGAAATAAGTCAGTCAGAAAAAGCTGAGAACCATATGATTTCACTCATATATGCGATATAAAACTGAAACTCATGGACACAGCAATGTGGTTGTTACCAGAGGGAAAGGGGTTGGGGATGGGGTGACAGAAAGTGGTCTGACTGTAGGGGGTCAGCACACAGTGCAATATGCTTATCTAGTGTCATAGAAATGTATGCTTGAAACCTACATGAGCCTATTAAGCAATGTCACCCCAATACATTTTATTTAAAAAAAAATTTAAATGGAGTGCTAAAAGAGAGCATAGATATACAGTAAAACCTCAGGTCTCAAATTTAATTCATTCCAGAGGGTTGTTTGAGAATCAAATTGTGTGAGATGGGAGACGTTTGAGAACTGAGGTCTGACTGTACTGAACGCTTTATGAAATTTGACCTAGCCTGCTGTCAAAGAGACCAAGAATCAAATTTAAAAATTGTTAACGGACTTTTAAAGAAAATCCAAGTGTGAATTCATTTGTTTCCTGATGCATTTTGAAGTCATTGTCCAAAGTATTTTCCTAGAGAAAATACTTCTTCTAGAGGAAGTCAAGAGGGCAGCCCTGTTTAGATAATAGTTCAGATAAAGCACTTGGGGGAATGATGACTCATTATAAATCTCTAAACTCAGACCCACCTCTTGACCCTGGTTACTTAAAAAGCCCAGATATTGCAGTCTTAGTACTGAATGACCCAGGCTACTTTGCCTTGTGAAATGGATTCCAAGGACAGCTGTACACTGCTCTGACATACTCTTCCCTGGGCAGAGGACCTGGTTGCTGCTTTAGTCTGCCTTTTCCTTGTTCCTTATCATTGCAACAGCCCATCCTGAAGCTCTCACTTGTTTATCAATCAACCTGTTTTGCCTCCAGGAAGTCTGGAGCAGTAGTCCCATCTGACAGCAGCATTCTCTTCTTTGGATAGGAGGCATCTCTTCAGGTGAGGAGATGTGCAACATTTTGTTCCGAACTTGTTTTTTTATCCCCCTGCTTTCTCAGGTCTTTAGGAGGCACAATTCAGGCAAGGATTTAATAATCTACTTGAATCTGGATCTCCTCTCTTATAAAACCTCATCTCTTACAATGAACAGTTTTGTGTCATTCTCTAGAAATACAAGTGTTATTTTTTCATTGGGATGAGAATCAAAGGACCATATGAAATAGGTCATTTGTCTACCTTGTGAAATGGCAAAATAGCAAAGAAAGAGTCATGTAACTCATTTACTTGATTTCCAAGGAAAGAGTAAAATATGATACAGATATTTTTTTAAATTTTATTTATTTATCTTTAGAAGGGAAGGGTTAGGGAGAGAAATATCAAAGTATGGTTGCCTTTTGTGTGTCCCCTGCTGGGAACTGGCCTGCAACCCAGGCATGTGCCCTGACTGGGAATCGAACTGTGATCCTTTGCTTCGTAGGCTCGCATTCAATCCACTGAGCTACACCAGCCCAGGCTCTGACACAGGTATTTTTTAGAAAATTAAACCCAGTAGCAAATAAAAAAAGAAGTTATGTTTCAAAGCTACATTTGCAAGTTTTTTCCATGTTTGAACTGTATGCAAGTAGTGGTATGGATCAGAAATTACATTTGAAAAAGTCCACAAAATGGTAGTTGAAAGAAATAAATTCTCCACATAGCTCCTCAGAGGTATTCCTCTGACCTAATTATTAGCCATTATTTTCCCCTGTTCACACTCAATATTATTTTGTATTAGTTTCAGGTGTACGACATGGTGGTTAGATAATCATATAGTTTATAAATGTTCCCCTGATATTTTCAGCACCACACATAGTAATTACGCTATTATTGACTATATTTCCTATGCTGTAACCCTTTGACTATTTTATAACTACCAATCTGTACTTCTCAATCCCTTCACCTTTTTTCACCCATTTCCCTAAACCTTCCCCCCTCTACTAGTCATCAGTCTGTTCCCTGCATCTATGGGTCTGTTTCTGTTTTGTTTGTTCATTTATATTGTTCTCGAGATTCTACATATAAGTGAAATCTATGATATTTGTCCTTTTCTGACTGACTTATTTCACTTAACATAATACCCACTAGGTCCATCCATGCTGTTTTAAATGGTAAGATTGTATTCTTTTTTTAATGGCCATGTATTACCATACTTTTAATCTTTTTCTTCTTCTTGAAGAAGATGACCCCTTACCATTTCTTATAATATTGGATTAGTGGTAATAAGCTTCTTTAGCTTTTTCTTGTCTGGAAGTTCTTTGTCTGTCCTTCAAGTATAAATGATAGCTTGCTGGGTAGAGTAATCTTGGTTGTAGGTCTTTGCTTTCCATCACTTTGAATATTTCATGCCAATTCCTTCTGGTCTGCAAAGTTTCTGTTGAGAAATCATCTGATAGACTTATGGGAGCCCCCTTGTAGGTAACTAACTGCTTTTCTCTTGGTGCTTTTAAGATTCTCTCTTTGTCTGTATGCCTTCTTGTTTTAATTATGATGTGTCTTGATGTGGGCTTCTTTGGGACGATCTTGTTTGGGATTCTTTTGCATTTCCTGGACTGGTATGTCTATTTCCTTCACTAGGTTAGGTGAGGTTTCCATCATTATGTTTTAAAAATAGGTGTTCAATTTTTTCACTCTGTCTCTTTTCCTTCAGGCACCCCTAGGCTATGAATATTGGTAAACTTGAAGGAGTCCCAGAAGCTATTTACACTGTCCTTATCTTTTTAGATTCCTTTTTCTTTTTGCTGTTCTGATTGGGTGTTTTTTGCTTCCTTATATTCCAAACCACTGATTTGATTCTTGGCTTCATCTACTCTACCAGTGATTCCCTGTGAATTATTGCTCATTTCAGTTACTGTATTCTTCATTTCTGACTGGTTGTTTTTTATGGCTTCCATTTCCAGTCCTTTTTTATACTGTTGAAGTTCTCACTGAGTTCATTGAGCATCCTTATAAGCAGTGTTTTGAACTCTGCATCTACTAGATTTCTTGTCCCCATTTTGTTTAGTTATTTTTTCCCAGAGTTTTGTTCTGTTCTTTCATCTGGGACATGTTTCTGTGTCTCCTCATCTTGGCAGCCTCCTGAGTTTTTTCTATGTATTACATCTTTCAGACTTGGTAGAGTGGCCTAATAGACTAGGTATCTCTTAGAGTCCAGTGGCACAGCCTCCCTATTCACCTAAGATGGGCACTCCAGATGCCTTCCCTCATTGTGTGGGCTGTATACATCCTCCTGTTGTAGCTGAGCTTTGATTGCTGTTGGCACATCAATGGGAGGGATTTACCCCAAGGCCAATCAGCTATAAGGACTGGCTGTGACCACCATGAAGGATCAGCTGTGCAGGGACCTACTCCACAGAGCAGGACTTACTTCAGTAAGGCTCTGGTACCTGCTCCATCTATCCCTTAACTGTGTCCAATGTGGAGAAGGTTGGGTGGTACTTTGATGTGTTCTAAAGCTGTCCACCAGGTTTACTGTCTCTGGAGCCTACAGGGAGGTGCAGGCCAAGGTCAGCTGCTGTGTGTGTTCTGCCTGGGACCACCCAGCATTAGCTACACAGTGATCTAATGGCTGCTATTTGTTCTAGGCTTGTGGTGCCCAGGAGAGGCCAAGCTGCAAACAAAGGCTGGCTGCCACTAGTTCCAAGCTTGGGGTCATGTAGGAAGAGATATGGGGCATATCAAGGGCAGATGTTTCTTCAGAGGTTTTAGGAAAGTATGAAGCATGAGCCAAGACAGGCTATTCATATGAGAAGGCCACTAGAAACAGGTTGGGTGGGCTTGCAAATTGGTGAGGAGGGGTCTTGTAGAATCACAATGGTGGGGCAACTTAGCTCACACAATTGTGAGATCACAGAGCTCACAATTGTGTGAGCTAAGTTGATGGAAACTTAGATATGGTGCTTACTTGCTCTATAAGGGAGGAGCTCAGAAAAGGAACAATGGCCTCTGCCAGCAGTTCTGTTGGGGATAAAGCTGCCCCTCCTGCTCTTGCCCTGATGCCAGGCCCTTCAGTTCCTCCCCATATGTCCCTGGTTCCTTTGCAGCAGCTTTCCCAGTACTGGAACTCAGAGCAAGTGAGTCCAAGTACGTCCATGCACAGGCGCTTTAAAAGGAAATGCCTGGGACTCCAGCAGCCATCTGTTTCATTCAGCGACAATCCCCTCTGGCTTTTATAATGATAAATTATGGGGACTTCTTTTTCCAGCACTGGAACCCTGGACTAGGGATCTGGAATGGAGCTGGAACTCTTACTCCTCAGGGGGGACCTCTGCAGCCAAAATATCCATCCTAATTTTTATCTGTCACATGAAACCAACCAATTCTATATCTCTTCCCCTCCTACAAGTCCTGATGTGTCTTTTTTTTTTTCCTATCCTTAGTGGTAGGGCTTTTGTTCAACTAGATTTTAGGCAATTCTGAATGATGGTTGTTCTGTAGGTTTGTTGTGTTTTTGATGTGGTTGTGGGAGGATTTGAGTACTGCATTTACTTACGCCACCTTTTTGTTCAAGAATCCCATCTAGAAAACCACATTACATTTGTTGTTACATCTTCTTGAGTTCCTCTTGAATTCTCCCCAGTATACAAAAGAAAAAAATGTGGCACAGAGAGAGGGAAATAAGTTGCCTATGGTCTTATAGTTACTATGTGGAAAAGTTGGCGTCAAGTCTGTGCAGTCTGACTCCAGGTGTATGGTTAACTCTTGTACTAAATTATTGTTACACTGGTAATATTATTTCATGTTGAATTACTTATTTGTCAGTTCAGGCAGTAGAGTAGCAGAATAATGAGCATACCTGACCCAGGTTGCTGCTACTCCATTCCCTAGTCAGTGACTGGCCATAGTCACATGGGTAGCTTTCAATAATAGAACACTAGGCCCCTCACTCTCATAGTTTTGAGTAGATCCTTGAAGGAACTGGGCAACTTAAAACAATAGAAATTAATTCTCTCACAGTTCAGGAGGCCAGAAGTTGAAAATGAAGGTATTGGCAGGTATGTGAAGGCTCTGAAGGAAAATCCCTTCCATGTCTCTTTCTTAGCCGCTGGTGGCTACAAATCCTTGGTGCTCAAATATACTTCAAGGGTACTGACTTGTAGACACATCACTCCAGTGCTTTGTCTTCACATGGCCTTCTCTGTGTTTTTTTTCCTATCTGTCTGTGTCTTTTCCTCTTCTTATAAGGACACTTTATTGGATTCAAGGCCCACCCAAATAATTTAGCAGGATGATCTCATCTCAAATTCCTAACTTATTACATCTGCAAAGATCCTTTTCCAAATAAGATCACATTCATTCACATGTTCCAGGTGAACATATCTTTTGGTGGGACACCATTCGACTCACCACAGGGGCTAGTAATGCACCCAGGGTTATGGTAAGGATTTAATGAGATAAAATGACATATGTACCTGATGCATGGTTGGCATGTTTAAAAAATGACAGCCATTCTTGTTACTACTATTTTGTACAACATGAGCCTTTCCCCCTCCATACAAAAGGGTTGAATTGGGTAAATGCCTCTAACGGTATTTGTCTGTGTATAATTCGTACAACTGTTATTCACATAACAATTGTTTTATATTATAGTTTTAGTTTCTAACACTTAGTCTTACCAGGAACTTCACAAGGTTGTGTGAATTCCATCTTCCTTATTTTTTTTTTAGATGGTAGGGGTGAAGGGACATACTCAGTGAACACTTTCAGCCAGTGACACTTGTCAGAAACACAAAAAGACTTTAAGTTTACAAATGATCTCCTCATCAAGAGAGCTATGAGCCAGGGTCCTGATGAATGAATTTCCTGTTCATTGACCATGCTGACAGACATGGAACCGAAAAAACAGCTAGGCAGCCTCAGCTGTTTCTCTGCCCCTTGGTTATCCTCTGTGGTCACCGGATGGGGCATCCTTATTTTCTGTTCTGGATCCTTATCTCTGGGACAGAGTTACAAGTCACAGCTGAGTGTTAAAACCCCACCCCACCCCACACCCACTGCATTGCATGGCTATTCCATCCCCTGCCTGCAGTGTTTCCTGTGGTCACTTTCTGGTGGCCACAGAACTCTGAGCTGGCTTCAGTGAATTCCTTTGGCATTTATCAGAAAGCCATTGAGTCTCAAAATGTAAGAGCAGCAGGAAGAGCCTTTAGTAAGCTGGGTCCAAATCCACTCCATTTTCTCTCCAACCCTTTCTTCATATAGTTGATTAAGAGATATTCACTGAACATCCACTGTTGGTAAGGCATGATGCTAGATGAAACTTATAATAGTGAGCAAGCTTGATGGGCAGCTTCCCAGAGTGACAGTGAGTCACCTCCACAAGGTCTGAGTGGGTGTGTCTGTATGCTCTTTGGTGAGTACTCATAGGTTGTGTTTTACTTAGAAACAATTCTTTAATATTTATATTCTTAACCTGAGGTCTATCTCTTAACAGAACCTAGAGGAGAAAGGAGGGCCTGTGTCCTTGGAAGGGAAAAACGAATTCAGCTTCATTTGCACTAATCCCAGACTGAAATAAAACCTTTCCTTCCATTGGTAATGTACAGAACAAACCAGGATTATAGTAACAGGGCCTGTAACTCTCACTACGAGAAATCACACATATTTTTCATACCACTTTATGGATGGTAAAGATATCTCAAAATATTGTCAATACTTTTCATTGTATCAAAATCACAGTAGTTATTATATCTGCCATTGGACTTTGTTATTTAAAGGGTTATTAAGAGAGATAGCTTAAAAGATCAGCTTCAGACCTGGCTGGTGTGGCTCTGTTGGTTGGAGCATTGTTCCATAGACCAAAATGTCACGGGTTCAATTCCTGGTCCGGGCACATGCCTAGGTTGTGGGTTTGGTCCCATGTCAACGTACGTACAAGAGGCAACCAATCAATGTTTCTCTCTCACATTGATGTTTCTCTCCCTCTTTTGCCAACCTTCCCCTCCCTCTAAAATAATAAGCATGTTCTTCAGTGGGTAAAAAGAAAATCAGCATCAGCCACTGGGTGGAATTTTGTCTCTCCAGGGATGTTTGCTTTTAAATAGAACTTGGTCCTGGGAGATAAAAAATAGCAGTGAAGTAGGTGGAAGGTATATTTACCTCATTCCAGGACCAAACTGGAATTATAAGTAAAGTACAGAACGATTAAACTGAATAACCAACTGAAGCATAACTAAGCAGAAGTCTTATAACCAAGGATTCATAGAAGAAAATGCATTGAGACTAGTAGGAAGGGCGAGACACTACAAGGTCTGGCCCTGCTCCCACAGGCAGTGACTGAGATTCCAGAAGGATGTCTCAACTGCTAAGGTTCCCCATGAGAAGCATGGAGACCCAACTCCATGCCAGGCTCCACAGCTAGGGGTAATGAAGCTGATAAGATGCGCTCACATTACATCTGGCTTTGAAAATCAGCAGGGATTCTGTCCGCCAGGGAGAAAAAGGAGGCTGCTAGGGACACAGATGGCCTCTTGCAGACACATCACTCCAGTGTCTCAAGGGCAATGCCCAAAACCTCATTTGCAGACATTTACCCTGGGTTCTGATGAATGGAGGTTGGAGAAGATTGAAGTTGTGTGAAGAGAGACTGGGGCTTCTGGCTCTGGGGAAAGAGCTGAAGGAACAGCTGCCAGGGTCCCTGCACTGAGTCCCTCTCTCACACTGCAGACACTATCTATCTCCCTCCCTATGGCATCGGCCTGGGGGATGTAATAGCCTACCCTCTAAACTTTCTGTCAACCCACCCTGTGGATGTCCCACCCTACTGAGTAGTGAACTGCCTGGGCCAGGGTGTAGAGGTCTGAGCAGACTCAGGGGTGTCAATGACTGTTTTGTGTGGTTTTGGGCAGGGGTCATTACCCTCACTTCCCTGTGAACCTGACCAGCACTTCTCCACCATGGGAGATATGCTAGCCCCAATCTCCAGACTCCCAGTGGTCCTGCCCTGCTGAGCCTGGGCTCTTGGCAGAATGTGGGACAGACTGAGTTGAGTGGCTCTAGGACAGGGACCGCATTGCCCTCACAAGCCCAACTGGTGCAGGACCTTTCCTTTATGTGGCCAAATCTTGGTCTGCCTGGGCCTGAAAAACCCTGGCCTCACCTTATGACTCCCTGAGACCCAACCCCACCACAAAGTCTGTGAACACAAAGTGGTTAGCAGCTATGTTGGTATACCCAGTGACGTTCTCTGGGTGGACTCAGACCCATCACTGGCACCAAATTTGAACCCGTATCAATCTGCCCCTTGCCCCTAACTTGTGACTCACTGAGAACCTACCTCATGCAATTCGAATTCCAGCTGAAACTCATTCAGTGACTGAACCTTTGCAGGATTTTTGCAAAATTCTTTGTTTTTGTTCTAAAGACCTCCTCTCATCTTACCTGGACTCTATCACCATGATGGCCTTCACAAGTGCTTGAAAATTGTTTTAACATAATTATTTTTTAGCTAACGAAACCTCCCATAAGTTATCTCATTTCATCCCCACTGCAATCCTTCCAGGTGGGTAACTGTTATTCAGGGCACAGACTCTGGGGTCAGACTGCCTAAGTTTAAAGCTGGCTGTCCCACTCCTATGCTGGGAAAGTGTAAAATAAAGTTGTTTAGATGATTAAATGAGTTAATATTGGTAAGGCATTTAAAATAGGGCTTGGCACATAGTAAGCACTATAAAAGTATTAATCATTATTAGTTATTTTATGTATAAAAACAAGACTCAGAGATAGTCAATATTTGGTCTAAGGTAGTTCTTTATGATAAGTTAGAAATTTAAAGTGAAACCACAAGACTTCTGGTAGTAAAGGCCATGTATTTAATAGTGTTTAGTGCTACTCTACCATTTAGATTGAGTTCCCTTTAAGATTCTTTTCCTCCTCTTTTTTTCTCCCTTTCATCCCTTTCTTTCTTTCCTCCCTTTCTTACCCTTCATCTTCTCCTTCCCCTCCTCTCCTTCCTTCTCCCAGCCCTGCCATCAC
Organism: Carollia perspicillata; assembly: GCA_004027735.1. Taxonomy (NCBI): domain Eukaryota; kingdom Metazoa; phylum Chordata; class Mammalia; order Chiroptera; family Phyllostomidae; genus Carollia; species Carollia perspicillata. Next base: position 13,066 of record PVKM010009450.1, read on the forward strand.
CCCCATAGCCTCTTCCAGCACTGCTGCCACTGACATCACCCCTAGAAACACTAGCAATAATGAAGTAAGTTGACAGCAAATTTGAAAAGAACTTATGTTGAAAATCTTGATTTTAATGAATGATGAAGAAAGGAGGGAAGGGAGGAAGGAAGGAAATAAATGTGTATAATAGCATGAATGAGGCTCATTTTAGCTGAAAACCACACTATGTTGTATATTTAACTTACAGTAATGCTCTGTACTTATTTATATGTTTAAAAAAAGCTTTAAGAAAACAACCCCATTCACAATTGCTTCAAAGAGAATAAAATATGTAGGAATAAGTTTAACCAGGGATATAAAAGAACTGTGCTTGGAAAATTATAAAACACTGAAGAAAGAAATCGAAAAAGATACAAATAAGTGGAAGCATATACCATGTTCATGGATAGGAAGAATTAACATCATTAAAATGTCCATTCTACTCAAAGCAATCTATAGATCAAGACAATTCCTATAGAGATACCAATATCATATTTCACAGAACTAGGGCAAATATTCTAAAAATTTACATGGAACCACAAAAAATCCTGAATAGCAACAGCAGTCTTGAGAAAAAAGAACAAAGTTGGAAGAATCATGCTACCTGATATCAAACTATACTACAGAGCCATAGTATCAAAAACAGCATGGTATTTGCATAAAAACAGGCATAGTGATCAATGAAACAGAATAGGGATTCCAGAAATAAACCCACACTGTTATAATGAATATTTGACAAAGGTGACCAGAACATGCAATTGGGTAGAACAGTCTATTCAATAAATGGTGTTGAATAAATTGGACAAATATGTGTAAAAAAATGAAATTAGACCACCTTCTTACTCCATACACAAGAAGAAACTCGAAATAAGTCAAAGACTTAAATGTAAGACTCAATACCATAAACATCCTAGAAGAAAATATATGCAGTAAAATCTCGGACATTTATTTCAGACATGTCCTAAAATCTTGGCCATATTGCAACAAAAAATATGTTGCAATATTTTTTCTGATATATTTCCTTGGGTAAGAAAAACAAAAGAAAAAATAAATGAATGGGTCTATATCAAACTAAACAAATTTGCACAGCAAAGGAAACCATCAACTAAATGAAAAGACAATCCAGTAAATGGGAGAACATATTTGCCAATGATATAACTGATAAGGGGTTAATATCAAATTTATAAAGAACTTATACAACTTAACACTAAAAAACAAACAATCTAATTTAAAATTGGGCAATGGACCTAAATAGACAATTCTCCAAAGTGGATATACAGATGTCTAATAGACATATGAAAATATGCTCATCAAAGAAATACAAACTAAAACCACAATGAGATATCACCTCATGCCTGTCAGAATGGCTATCATCAATAAATCAACAAACAACAGGTGTTGGCAAAGATGTGGAAGAAAGGGAACCTTTGTGCACTGTTGCTGAGAATGCAGAATGGTGCAGTCACTGTGGAAAACAGTATGAAGTTTCCTCAAAAAAATAAAAATGAAACTGCCTTATGACTCAGTGATTCCATTTCCAGGCATATATCTAAAGAAATCTGAAACACTAATTTGAAAGAACATATGTGCCCCCATATTCTTTGCAGTGTTATTTACAGTAGCCAAGATTTGGAAGCAGCCTAAGTACCCATCAGTAGATGAATGGATAAAAAAGCTGTGATACATTTACACAGAGGAATACTACCTAGCTGTAAAAAAGAAAATCTTACCCTTTGGGACAGCATGGTTGAACCTGTAGAGTATTATGCTAAGTGAAATACCATATAATTTCACTTATATGTGGAATCTAATGAACAAAACCAACTATAAGCAAAATAGAAACAGACTTATAGATACAGAGGACAGACTGACAACTGTCAGAGGGGAGGAGTTTGGGGGGCTGGGTGAAAGAGGTGAAGGTATCAATTTAAAATACCTTATAGACACAAACCACAGTATGGTGATTATCTCCAGTACAGAGGTACGGGGAGTTTGGGGAGGTAGAAGAGGGTAAAGGGGTGTTAAATGGTGGTAGAAGGGGACTTAACTTGGGTGGTGAAGACACAATACAATATACAGATGTTATATTATAGAATTATACACTTGAAACCTATATAATTTTATTAACCAATGTCACCCTAATAAATTCAATAAAAATAAAAAAATAAGTGTTAATAAAAGAGATATTGTATTTTATAACATAAATATGTTTTCAGTATATTTCTATCCCATGCACTTTCTTTCTAATCATAGATATTTTGTTTAATGAAATTAAAACACTTTTTCTGAAAAAGAAACCATAGGCTTCATCAGACTGACAAAGGGGGTCCATGCCATACCCCAAAAGTTTACTATCTCAAAGTATGGAAAGGGCACTAGTCATGCAGCCTGGAGACCATTTTTCTAGACCTTCCAAGATCCATTGAAATCATCTTCATATTCTATCTTTGAAATGAGATAAAAACATTAGATATACAGAGGTAGGCCACATAATTTTTTCTGGATCACCTACTTAAATGTACAAGTTGTCCCCATGGAAGGTAAAATGTGCATGATTTGTGGTTTCCAGAATCAGGTATAGTATTGGCTTGTGAAAAAAGAACAAAATTAAAGAACATATGAACTATACCACTGAAGACCATGTAAAGGATAGGATGGAATTGGGGGTGTAAAGCTCTTTATCTCTGTGGAAACAGAATCTCCCTCACCCCATCTCACTTCTGATTAGCTTTCATACCCTTAACTTCCATTCACGTGTTCAGGAAAACGGGACTGTCTGCTTTTGGTCACGCAACTTGAAAAGTTTAGATTTCACTTTTCCAACTTCCACCTCCACAAAAAACAGTAATAATTCTTATACCAACAACAACATTTTCACCACCCCCCAAACAGTCCCACACCATGCCAGGCTTCTCAGTTCAAGAATAGATGAGTAAAATAGTCTTTAACCCGCTTTGTGAGGTCGTTTAAGTGGCTGTCTCCTCTCAGTTCTTTATCCTCCACTCACATCTTACACATAAAACACTACTTGTACAGGTGAGCCATCTTTGGTGATTTCCTATAAGCTACAGCATAAAATCCAAAATACCTTAACCCCACATTCAAAGCTTTCCATAATATTGCCCTGATCTATTGTTATAATTTATTGCGCATGGCTGTCCTATAAAAATACAGCTTTTCCTGGCTGAGATTTTCCCCATTTCCCAATAACCTATTTTTACCAGATTTTGCTTACTCCCTTGTCCTGGTTGGGAATGCCTAAGCTCACCCTCCGTGTCTGCCTAGACTATACAGGTCTTGTGCATCCTTACATGCCACGCTTAATCCTTTTCCAGTACCTTGGCTACAATACCTCTCCCACTTGACATGGATTTCCATAGCCCTGAAAATAGTACTCATTAAGGATTTATTACGAACTTCATTGAAGTTCTGACATTTATTTTTTAAGTAAATTGTATTTTAATTTTTGTGAGAAACAGCACAATTCCACACAAACAGTATGCATTCTATCAACCCTGGCTTTGCTGTTTATTGATTATTTGGTCTGGGGTCTTTAACTTGACTTATAAAGTCCTTAGTCTTCTTACTGGTAAAATAAGAAAAATTGCTACCTTACAAGGTTGCTGTTAAAATTAGAAATAATGTATGTCAAGGGTCTTATAACATAATATAATGAGGCATCTCCATCCTAAAGCAGATTATCATCTACATTGAGAAACAGACATAAATTTAAAAAGGCATCAAATAATACAGGGGGAGAATAGTAACAAGGAGCTAGAAGACTTAATTTTCCTACCAACTTAGCCTCTTCATAATGTCTTTTCTCCCCATTTTTTTCCTAGGTCTCAATTTCCTCAAATCTAAATTCAAAGGATGTGGTGTGTGTGGAATAGAAAATCCCCAAAGTCTTTTCCCACAGCAGTACACAACAATTGTAGAAGAAGAAAATAAAAACAAGCGCATAGAACTGTAATTTTGAACTTTGAAAAGTGTAGAGAGTGGAGGCAAGTTTATTGAAGGGCATTTTTTGAGGATGAGGTTTGAGACCACTCAAAGAAAATGAATGACATAAACTGGTTGTAAAAGAGAGGGAGAGGGACCAAGAAGAAACACAAGGAAACGTTAACATCAGTCAAAATCTTGGAGTAGTTATGAAGACAAGCCTCAGACCCCTGGCTAGATCTGAGGAGCTGGGACTAAGTTGGACTTCAAAGGAGGGACCAGTTGATAGAAGCATTGAACGCCTGGCTGCAGAATTTAGGTTTGAACTGATTGGCAACAGGGAGCTGCTGAAGGTTCTGGGCCAGAGGATGACAAGATGGTAAAAGCATTCAGGAAATAACATCATGGCAGCTACTCCACTCGTGATGTAATATAGAGACACTAGTGGCAGGGACACAAAACATGATCTGTGGGAATACTTCCTTTGAGGCCAGATTAGATTAGAATTCATCATCCCTGGGATTTAATAATCCAGGTGTGAGATGATAGGATCCTTGGCTAGGCTGGTGTGGTACATTGTTTCATTGATCGAAATACTCATTTTATGCATTCAAGACCACTGATGTCAAGCTTGGTCATATGACTTGCAATTCCCTTAATGTAATGAATATCACACATCTCATCCTACTGAACTCAAAATAAGGTACCCATCTCAACCTATGGAACTCAGAAAAAAACATGTGACTTTCTTTGGCCAGTAAAATATGGTGGAAATAATATATGGTATTTCCAAACAGAAGTTTCTAGAGCCACTGTGAGGTCCCACTATACTCTCTTTTCTCTTTGTCATGAAACCAATGATGTTCCTCAGAGGAGCTGCTTTATAAGCTTAGATATTGGAGTGAAAAGGGAGGAGAGGAGAGCTGCCTTTGACTCAGAGCCGACACTCACTGATTTGGGAATAAAAACTGTCACTGTAACCCACTGAGATTTTGGAGTTATGCAACACTTGTTACCACAGTTTATTTTAGCTGGAGCTGACTGATGCAGATAACTCTAAACGAAGACTCCATCAAAGTGAATAAAGAGCGAGAGGGGAATTTTTGCTAATTTAATGAGGAATAAGAGAGCAGCACCTCCTAAGCTCAGGGCATCAGGACTTTACCTCGGCACTGATGAAGACCTCATTAAAGATTTAGAGGTAGGTGAGAGGCACGGGGATCATTAATACTGCTCTTGACATTCTGAATTAGAGCTGACATTAGGTGTCAGGCTTACCCTGACCTCCCTCCCCGCTCTCATTTTTCTAATTTGACCCTAGTATGCGGAGGGCGGTGCCAGATCCTATGGAAAGGAGCATTTCTGCAGCTCCCAAACCAGATCACTGAGGGTGTTAAATGTTAGTCACAGGAATTTGGTTTTTAACTTGTAAGTGATGGCAGTCTAATGAGATGACAGCAGTCAGTAAGAATGACTACGGACGTGTAGCAGTGATTTATAGGGACTGAAGGTGTGAGAGTGGATCTAGGCCAGAGGTGAAGGGAATCTGATCTCCTGCAGGGCCATGGGAATGAGGGAGGATAGATGTTTTACACATCAAACCCATGTGACTAATTTACCAACTTGCTACTATTTGATAGCATTTTCTTCCTTTATATTTTACCTGAAATCAGTGAAACTGCCAAAAAGGAATCCAGGAATTAATCTCCAGTCTCACAATCAACCCCTTACAGAGCCTGCCTTATCCTCCATCTAATCGCCAAGCCCACTTATCCATCATAATGATGACAGTGATAATGATAATAAAATAAGACCACTAATACTAACAGTAATACAGGACATAGTTATTCAGCCTCCACTATGTGCCTGGCACCGTGCTGAGTATTTTGCACATGTTTTTTCATTCATTCCTAACTGTGAACGGGCCATTTGTTAAGTTAATGTCTCTGAGCTCCAGGCCCCAGACTTTGTGATGCTGAAACGGAGACTCTGCAAACCACATTTCTGCCTTGCCAGATGGTTCGTGTTTGGCTCTGCCAGAGGAAGGCTGCAAGGCTCAGGGAGGGAAAAGGGACCTGCTGCTTCTTGCCTGCTTCCTGTTCCCCATGTCTCCCCAGCAATACCTCCTGGCCCTGGTGGTGGAACTAATTCCAGCAGCAGAGTCAAATCCAGTTTGCCGTTTTGTCAGCACTGACAGAACGGGCCTCATCATGCCCACTCAGAGACCTGAGAGCCAGCCCAGCAGTGCCCTCCTCAGAGGGCTGAGTCCCAACCATGTGCGAACCCTCCTTCAGTTTCTAAATTTTAATAATTTCAGATCCTTCTCTTTTTTTTCTCCCAGCCCCAAGGGTGGTAGCTACCTTCCCCAGTTGCTACCTCAGTGACAGCTTACATATATCTTTTTACCCTTTCAGTTGCCTAGTTAACAACTTTGTATCACATCAACAACCCTTTTTATTTAATTCCTTCTGTTGAAATAACTGGTGTCATTTCTATCTTCTGCTTGGACCCTGACTGGTACAGTGAGGTATTATTCTCTTTTCATAAACAAGGTAACTCATGATTCATATTAAGAGAGATATAGTAACTAGCCCAATTACCTGCTGATAATAATTGGATTCAAGTCAGAATTCAAATCCCCTTTTTACTCCAGAGTCCTGGTGATAACTGGTTCCGTCTCAGCTTCGACTCTCGGAACTCTCTCACTCTCATGGTCTTCTCTCCTTTGCGTGTCAGGGCGCATCATCACTGAGCTCACTGCTTTTCTCCACCCTCCAGGTGTAGATGGAAGGCCAGGGGGCGGCGGTGGAGACATCATCAGTGTGGCCAGGCCTGGGACCAGAGAGATGGCTCAGCTGGTGCTGCTGGTGCCCGCACCTGCTGTCATGAGTTCAGGCCTTGCTATCTCAGGAATCACTTTCAGACCTCAGCTGGAAGTTCTCTCTACTCAGCTTCTCCTAAACAGAGCTCCAGGGGTGGTGACAGCCAGGTAGCCTGGGGCAGGAACAAGCCTGGCTGGGGTGAGCATGCAGTGGGATCTGCCGGGAGGGCCCAGTGTTTGGTCTGTTTGTTTGGGAAAGAAGCAGAGGCTTTAAATCTTGGTACTCCATTAATAAAGTCTTCCCAGGGTAATGTGGTTTTGCTTACCACCATCACTGGACTGCCCTTCTTTAAAGAAAACAAACAGAACAGTGCAAACAGTTCATCCTCTCAGCCACCCGTATCTGACCCTGGGAGTCTCCTGCAGGTCTGAAGTGGCTTCTGCTATGGGTGAGGCCTAGTGGAATGAGAGAGGAGGTGAGTCGGGGGCCAGCTGCTCCCTCTCTGGCTTCCAGACAGCATGACCTAAACGCTCCTTGCTGGCTCCTAAGTAGAAAATGCCAGTCTTAGCACCAGGCCTACCCCAGGTTGCCCTCTGCCTCGTGCCCCTCCCTTTCACCCCCACTGGCCCTGGGTGAGATGATCTGTTGACTTGAGGAAGGTGACTGGGAGTGGTGGGGAGCCAGGCTGGACCCTCTTGTCCCTCACAATGGCCTTGCTTCAATTTCATAGATTGAGAGAGAGAGAGGGTGGGAAGATAGGTCATCTGCAAATGACTAGAAACTGTGGGAAGGGCCAGACTACTCATTCTGCTTCTGATGTTGATGGACAGTATTCACTGAACAAGCCAAAGTTTGCCTATGGTGTGCCGGGCACTGGGATGAAGGTGCTGATAACTTGCATAGTAGGGCATTTGTGTAAACACAACTCTCATTTTTGGTTGTAAATTTGTCTATTTATTATGACAATTTTCTAGGAGATGGAGGTAAAGTGTGTGAGGAAAGGGCGCCATCTTTTCCAGTTTGTATACAGGCACCACATGGGCACTGTTAATCCACTCAGACCACCCTGCTTCCTCACACGTGCACCCCTGCTCTCGACATCTGTTTGCATCTACAGGTGCCTACACACACCAGATGCACAAGGGCTTTTCTTTCCTTTTGGAGAGAGAGTTGAGGAAGAAGCTGCTGCAGGAGGGAAGAAGGTAGGGGAGATGGAAGGACTGGCATGTTCTTTTCTCTTCTTCGGGCTTGGAGGACTCTGGACTCTGGTCAAGGAACAGATGGCTGAAGCAGATGAAAACTCAATAAATCTTGGGGAGGTGAGGCCTGGTCAGTGAACTGCTGCAGGGTCCAGTGACAAGACCCCAGGAAAGGAGCTCTTTCTCTATCTGCATGGCACGAGGGACTCTTCTGGCCCCTGGGAACTGCAGGCCTCGAAGGCACGCAGCCTGCACCCTTGCTGCAGGAACCCTGCCCACCCAAAGATGGGTGGCTGCAGAGAGGTTCCCCGTAGCTTTGTTACATGGACTAGTGGGCACCTGGATGACTGATGCTAACTGTGTTTGTGGGCACAGCTGCAAACCTCACAGACTTTAGACACGACCACCTGGCAGCATCTGGGAGACCCATGGGGGGAAGCTGAGAGTCTGCTGTTTTTCATTCACCAAATATTCGGGGAGTGCTGGAAGAAGTGTCATTGTCTGTTTTACCCAGTGTTATCAGGGTGGTCCTCTCTAAGGAGGTGATACTGTCTCTCAAGTGACTCTAAAGGAGAAACTTGACATGGAGGGAGGAGGCATTTCAGGATAAGGGAACAAGTTCAAAGGCCTTGAGGCCGAAGTGTGGCAGGCTGCTTTGTGTGCCATGGTAGGGCCAGAGGCACGGGTATGGGAAGAGTGGTGGAGGTGAGACAGCTAACTGGGAACCAGGACCTTGAATGTCCTAGAGAGCACTTGAGTTTTCCTCTAGTTGAGATTGAAAGTCATGAGAGGGTTTGAAACAGAGAAATCCTACCGTTTGATGGATGCAGATAGGCTCTTAGACCAGCAGCCATTTGAGGTTTGCTTATGGCAACCTCTGATGGAAGTACTATTATTATCCTTGTCCTAAAAGGAGGGAAACTTTGCTTAGAGAATTCAAGAAACCTGTCGAAGGTCAGCCAGTGTGGATCAGGAGCTGGGATTTGAGTACAAGCAGAAGAAATCATGCTTTTTATTGCTAATGTCTACTGCCTTACCATTGCTGAAATAGCTCATCATGCTGCAAGAATCTTTTCCTCCCAGTAGTAGATGTGACCGAATCCTCTAAGCTGCCAAGTCCTTGCTGACCTCCCAGGGAATTCACCCTGCAATCATCCTTCCCACATGCCCACCTGTCAGTATTCTCTAGGGGATACATATGCCTTTGGTTAAGGATCTGATCTTGAATTTATTGGACAACACTCTGGGGTTCCAGAGATCTTGTCCTATTAAAGCCTGCACATTTATTTAATTAAAAAGAAGTCCAAATGCCGAGGCTTGGGAGATGGCCTGCCTGGTAATACAAATCTATAAATCCCACTTCCTGCTGCTTCCTGGCTGACTGTAAATACCCTGAAAATTCAGCTTCACTGGAAATGTTTGGACTATTCTGCTTCTGACTCAATGGGTAGTAATAAATAAAAAAATGAAAAGTGGTAGAAGAAAAACTGGATTACATTTATTTAAAGCTTAACATGGTTCAGCTCAGGGAGAATGCTTAAGGACCTCTGTTTTTTCATCTTATGTCTGACTTGGTCCTTTCATTCCTGAACCCAAGCCCTCAGGGTCTGGACAGCAAGTTCTTGTTTCTGAGATGACTCACCTTCAGCTCTGAAGGTGGTGGAGAGAAAGGAGTCTGCATCATTTCAGAAGCAACAGTGGATGGAAAGAACCTCAGTTTTGCTATCATTAAAGCAGCAATATATTTTCAGCCCAAAGCAAGCACCAAAAGCAACTTCATGGGGCAAGGGAACAAGATATCTGAGAAGGAAGGTATTCTGGGAAACCTGGATGTATGGCTGCACGTGTCATACGAATTTGAAGTCAGAGTGTTGGGGCAGCGTGGCTTCTCTAAATGAATGGTACATTGCTCTCCTGGTCATAGGTGCTGTAGTAATGCAACAGTGATGATTATAGTGCACCAAAGAGCCACAAATGCCACCGTCCTATGGCTTCCTGAGCTTGCCGGAAAACCTCTGGGAGATCCTTCTGTGAAGTTAACTCTGAGATAGACAGACTTCCTGAGCTGATGGTGAGACTGCCTGGAGTGTACACGGGACCAATGGGACCAGCTGGTCTGCTGGGTGGCCCCCAAGAGGCTCATCTGAGTGGGTGTAAATGAGGTGGGGCTGTGAGCTCCCTACTGTAGTAGACGTGCCACAGCAGACGTCTGCCCACCCTGAGGACATTCTCACCCTGTAGTCACAACACCCACACTGCCCCAGGGCTTTCTTTTTTGACTATTCAGAGGTTCCTGGGCTACTCAAGGATGGTAATAGTCTGTTGCTTCTGGGTCAGTCTCTAAGTCTCCAACCTGCCGGTTGAAGCGGTTTCATACTAGTTGCTCAGCAGTGGTATTCCAGTGTTCACCTGTGGTGACTGTGGCCATAGACTATGATGATTTCTGTCCTTCTGCTCACATAGCACACACATGGGCATACGCACCCTGCAACCCATATGTACACAGAGCTTTCCAAACAATAGGATGAAACCAACTGTGTGGGTCTTTTCTCAGGTGGGGGTGGAAGGCCGCTACAAAAGGTAGAATTGTTTCAGTGACTTACTTAACCTTACACGCAGCTCTGTTTAACTATTAAGAATTGTTTTATATTTCCTGGGAGTAGTAATGGAGAAGGACATGATTCTCTCCATGATATTATAAATGTGCCTTCTGCTTCCAGTCAAGATGGAGACATAGGTAAACTTACCATGCCTCTGTGCATAAGCATAGAAAAAAATACAACTAGATTACAAAACAAATATCACCCAGAATGGTCACTAAATCAAGCTGTGTGGAAGTCTGACAACCAAGGACTTGAAGAAGCCACACTCATCCAGAGAGGCAGAGGGGCAGAGATGCAGAGAGATGCCAGAGAGGCACAGAGATGGGAATGGGGGGGCCCTCATCCACGTGTGGTGCACAAAAATTGCGAGGTATCCCAGCCCCTGTCCAGACCACCCATCCCAGGGTTCCAGCACCAGGAAGATAAATCCCCATAACTTCTGGCTATAAAAACCAGTGGGAGTTGGGGTGGCAGAAGAAACTATGGGATTCTCCAAAGACTCTTCTTAAAGGGCCTACAACAGACTTAAGACTCATGCAGACCCACCAGCTCTGGGATACAACACCAGGGCAATAGCTGGAAGGGCAGTCATGGCATATGGGGAGAAAGTGAAGTACAAGTGCCAGAAGACAGCTCCTGGGACAGCTCCTGGGAAAAACTCCAGAGGCCAGGCAGTGGAATTGTTCCCTTGGTGAACCCTCCCCCACACAGAGCCACAGAGTGGTGACACAGGTTTCCCTGCCCTGCTGATTATCTAGGGCTCTGCCCCATAAAACTTAACAGGTGCACTTTTCTACAATAGGCCACACTACTAAGACAGGGAGTCAAAGCACTTCTACCTAATACACAGAAGCAAAACAGGGATGCTGTGAAAACAAGGAGACAAAAAAATACGGCCCAAATGAAAGAACAGAACAAAACTCCAGAAAAAGAACTAAATGAATCAGAGATAAGCAACCTATCAGGTGTACAGTTCCAAACACTGGTTATCAGGATGCTCCAAGAAGTCATCTGTTACTTTAATGCCCTAAAAAAGACCCAGGCAAAAATGAAATTTGCACTAAGTGGAATAAAGAAAAATCTACAGGGAACAAAACAGTGGAGGAGATGAAGCCAAGAATCAAATCAATTATTTGGAATACAAGGAAGGAAAAAGAGTTCAGTCAGAAGAGCAGGAAGAAAAAAAGAATTAAAAAAAAATAAGGAGAGGCTTAGGAACCTTTGGGACATCTTTAAACATTCCAACATCTGAATCACAGGGGTGCCAGAAGAAGAGGAAGAGCAAGAAATTAAAAACTTATTTAAAAAATAATGAAAGAAAACTTCCCTAATCTGCTGAAGGAAAGAGACATATAAGTCCAAGAAGTACAGAGAATCCAAAAAAAGTTGGACCCGAAGAAGACCACACCAAGACACACCATATTTTAAATGCCAAAAGTTAAAGATAAACAGAGAATCTTAAAAGCAGCAAGGGAGAAACAGACAGTTATCTACAAAGGAATTCCCCTAAGACTGTCAGCTGATTTCTCAAAAGAAACTTTGCTGGCAGGAAGGGACTGGCAAGAAATATTCAAAGTGATGAAAAGCAAGGACTACAACCTAGATTACTCTATCCAGCAAAACTATCATTTAGAATGGAAGGGCAGACAAAGTGCTTCCCCAACAAGGTGAAACTAAAGGAGTTCATCATCGCCAAGCCCTTGCTATATGAAATGTTAAAAGGGACTTGTATAAGAAAAAGAAGAATTTCAAAACAATGAACATTAAAATGACAATAAATTTACGACTATCAATGATTGAATCAAAATTACAAACTAAGCAAACAAACAGAACAGAAACAGAGTCATAGATATGAAGATCATTTGGAGGGTTATCGGTTGAGAGGGGGAAGGGGGAAAAGGTGCAGGGAATAAGAAGTACAAATTGGTAGTAACAGAATCAGCAGAGGATGTTAAGAACAGTGTAGGAAATGGAGAAGCCAAAGAATTTATATACACAGCCCATGGACATGAACTAAGGGGGGGATGGCTAGAGGGAATGGGGGTACCAGGTAGAGGGAGGCAAAGGGGAGAAAACTGGGACAACTGTAACAGCACAATCAATAAAATATATTTTTAAAAAAGAAATTTGTCTTCTTCAGACCACACTTATGTGTTTCACTGACGAAGATAGGCTCCCAAGTCGGAGAGGACACTTACCTCATTGGAGTTCGATTCTTTCATGCAACAGATGCTAAGTACCCAGGATGTGCAAAATCCTAGTGAGACTTTTAAGGATGTAAGAATATATAAGTTACAGTCTCTGCTTCCAGTAAACAAGGATAAATTTCTTTGTTAGTGATTTGGGAGATAATTACATAGACTCATGTTTAACTTCTTAATAGATAATTTCTCATACTCAGTCTGAATGGACCCTTTTGCCACGGACCTTCTGATAATCTGGGGCTCCTTTCTGTTGGGGTTACAGTGTCACTGCAGGGCAAGAGACTCTTTTCTATACTTTGTAAACTTACACAGAATGCGGCTCTAAGGCAGAGGTGATTACAATTAGTTCCTGCTAATTAATTATGCCTAATTAAGTGCAGAAGCCATGCCGCCAGCAGGCTTGGAACACCACCCCAGAAGCCCATGAGGCTGGGTGCCACAGTAGGGCCATTGTCCTGCCCATTGTTGCCTTTGGCTCTCCCTTGGCATTGGTAGTTAATTGCCTCCCAACTGAGTGAGTCTGAACCTGTTTACTGAGCCTCCTTGGCAGGGATGTAACCAAATGTCTCCAGGCCTCACCAGCCTGTGGGGGCCAATTAGATCACATTTTCACTCAAATTTTGCTAGCTGATTGCTCCATCTTCGTAACTCTGGTCCTCCATGCCTCCCCTTTCTCAAAGTCTCTCTACTTATTTTGGATGAATCCGTAGGATATATCAGGCATGCTCAGAAACCATTTGCAACTTTCGGAGATTCAAGGCTTGTTGGTCATTTGAAGCTGCCACTCCGCCAGTGTCCTGTGTGAGCTCACTTCTGCATGGGGCCCAAGTCTCTGTCTCATTCAAGGGCAGTCTTCTGGTGCCGCAAAGCTGACACCTGACCCCTGCCCCAGCTGCAAAGTGTCACAGAACTCTGTGTTTCCTGCCATTCCTCTACATGCTGAGGCCACACCACATTCCACGCAGAGGAAGGGACCATGTGCTCATCCACTGTGTGCTGGTTTTTACATTCTCAGTTCCAAAGCTGTGTCTGAGGATCTAACATTCTCTTGTGCAAATAGCTCCTCAGCTTCTGGTTCTGGTTTCACTCTCTTAGGGGTTCAAGCCTTGCTGGACCTCCATTCATGGTCCTGAACAACATCCCTCCTCGCATTTTTTCCTATGTCTCCACCCCCCATTCATTAAACTCTTCCTAGCTCCTTCAGTTGAAAAACAAGATGATGCAAATCAACCATAAACTCTTGGCAACTGTGGGCGGGCCCCAGTCTCATGTGTCTGACCTCTGCTCAGGCTCAGCGGGCCTTGCTACAAGAAAAGCACTGAACCTCAAACATGCACACTCCTTTTTCTGGCATCAGACAGAGGGGAGTTTATAGTTTCTTGGCAGCCAGGCCCTTTGATTACTTCTCCTTGATTTTTCCCATTTCCCACAAGGATCATATGAGAAAATGTGGTGAAAGTTATACTTAAATTAACACTGGTCATGTCAGTGTAATACAAGACTAAACCATTACTGAATGGCTATTGGCCATGACATTTATTGGTAGTTATCTAGTCATCTATTCAAACATATTTATTAAACACCTACTCTCTGAAAGGTTCTGTTCTAGGCACTGGAGATATAGGAGTAAGACAGTGATATCCTAATGGGGAAAGATGAACGTTGAATAAATTAATTAAATATAATAAGAAAATATCAGCTTGGACAAGTGCTCTGCACATCGAGGGTGATGCAGTGGCGGGTAACTGTCTACTTGTGAGCGGGACCCCAAGGAGGTCCGCCCTGAGCACTCTGAGCAGGTGATTGCAAGTTGAGATTAGAATGAAGGAGGAGCCACCCCTGTGAACAGCAGAGGAAAGAAGATTCCTGAGGGAGGGAGAGCAAAGGCAAGGGGGTGGGACGAGCACCATGGGCTCTGATGGTGGAAAGAATGTAGGTCTTCTAGGAAAGGGGGCTGGTGCCAGAAGAGCTCAGTCTGTGGGCAAGAGAGGGCCCAGACAACGAAGGGCTGTGCAAGGCAGGAGAGATATTTGTTTTTGCTTTAAGCAGAATGGGAAGCAATTAGAGTTTGAAAAAGGGGAGCCACGTAATCTGATTTGTATTCTGCAAAGATAACTTCAACTGCTGTGGGAGGAACCAACTCTCACGGAGCAAGAAAGGCAGCAGGGAGGCCAGGCAGAAGTCAGGTATGTTAGGACAGATGGGAGAGGCTGGTGATCCGGCGACTGTGGTGCACCTGGAAAGCAGACACGCAGAGCCAGACTGGGGGTCCTTTGGAAGCAGAGCTGAGAGGACTTGCTGATCGATTGGATGTTGAGAACTAAGAAATGATGGATTCCAGAAGGATTCCTAGACTGGTAACAGCTCAGGATGTGGGTGGCTCAACCAGGGTGGTTGTCAAAATATCTGGAAGGAGGTTTATTCTAGAAGCGGGGAGGGGAAACAAGTGTCTACCCCTACCACATACAGGCACTGGAGAAACATGGAGAAAACCTGCTAGAGAAATTGACTGGTTCCAGATTCTTCTTTTAAAAGTGGGTTTGAAAACAAACCATAGCAAATTGGGTGGGCTAGAAAGTCAAATAACTTTAAAATAGCCCAACACATGTAGAGTGCATTAAAGTGGCCAGCAGTTCTGTTTACCCAGTGAAATACCCACAGCAGTGGGAGGGAGAGTTCAGGAACTGGGCTGGTCTTGGCGATTTCTGATAACAGTCTTCACGCTGGAATTTAATTTGCTTTACTTAAAGGTAAACCTGAGTGCCTATTCTCATGAAGACTGCCTGCCCAGGGTATTTGCCAAGGACCTGAAAACCCAGACCCCAAAGGAACATTCTACACTATCAACATCCATTGTGTCCTGGTGTTTGCTGACCTCACAAACACATCTTGATGGAAATATGAAAAATCTCGCAAAAAGGGTAAATGTATGAAGTAAGGACTCTCTGAGAACTCTGAATTTACAGATCACTGTACTTATTTTTTCAGTTAAAGACATTAACTGCCCCTTACAGGTTCTTACTGACAAATAAAAATAGTGATGCCACTCAAGCCTATGACATGATAATCTTTCCCAGAACTGTGAGTATCCAGAAGTAGCTAGTTATAGGAACATCTCTCCCAAGGTCGGAGGCATTCTTCTAATTCTGTCTTAGTCACCTGAAGTTACTCATTACCTGTTTGTCTATGGCTGTAGTACATTTTGTGCTGCTTGGGTGAACCAGGAAAAATGCAGACGGTTGAGTCATAGTTTTCAATTAGTTTTTTAATATCACCTGGAGCAAAGTTTCTCTATAGCCATAGTAATTTTATTGCTTTCAATGTTACTCTGATCATATACTTTGCAAGATAATTCAGTCTTTTGCTTGAGGATATTAATAATACATACTGTAAATTGGGAGTAGCATGATGAAAGTACTCTTAAACAGATGTAAAAATGAAAATACAGCAAGACTTAGTAACTCGCAGTGAGGGCCTATAGAGATGTGACAGGAAAGGGAAGGAGATAATTAAGAACCTGGAAATCATGGCAGAGCTTTGTTACCTGTAGGAGAACGACACTATGTGATTTTTCAATCTAAAGTTTATTTAATTCAGCAGATATTACGTAACTATTACAAACCCAGCTCCATTATACAGAATGAGTACATTCAAGCAGCTACTAAATGAAATAGTTGAAGTACTGCTGAAGTGGAGAACACTGCAGATACCAGGGCCTGTCTTCAAGGAACCTTCTTCCAATTGGGTGAACACACACATGTGAACTGGCTCAGTGAGAAAACCAGGCGGCCTGTGAGGTGGCCTAAAATGGGAGGTGCAGACAATACGTGCTCAGACAACAAGGTGTAGAAACAATGCAGCCGAAATCTTCGGATTCCTGACTCCAGCTAACGACCCTTGTAGGGCCAGCAGGATCTGGATGGGAGCGACGGAGGGGTGAGGCACTCCCAGCAGCGGGAACCACACACGCAAAGGCCCTGCGCTGGGACAGATGGGAGTGTGCATGCCCAGAGGAGGGCCCGCCTGGTCAAAAGGTTTGGCGGGGACACCACATTGACAAAACTGTAGGCTGACATAAATCACGTGTGATGGAAACAGTATCCTTTTGGAGGCCATAATGCCTCAGCTCACCCTGAGTCTATGGGCTATTGCGGAGGAACTCAGTCACAAATAATCTTTCTTATCTGTATTTGCAAAGGTCAGGCTGGAGCTAAACAAGTTGATGATAAATCATCTCTTTAAAGGAACTCATTTCCCAAGAAGTAGGAAGAATTGGGCTGGACTAATATTTATAGAAGGGCTTTGAGAAAAGGAGGGGCAGAATTACCAACTGGTAACCACTTTCCTACCGGTCCTCTGTGTAGCAAGCGCGCTCTGTGCCCCGCACCCTACTCCCGCAGCCCCGGAGCCCCGGAGCCCCCGCCTCCTTACCAGTCCTATGCATTCATTTCCTCCATTGATGAGACCTGACCTCAAAGAGATTAACTCTTCATTTTTTGAATTAAAAAAATCTTAATAATCAGGAAATTCCTTCGGCTCAGAGGGTTCAATTGACTTAAAACCAGAATGACAACTCTAGAGATTGTCCAATTCTAAAATTACCGAGGCCATTAACTTGCCATGTGTGTGATCCTGGACATAATTATAAAGCCCTAATTTCTTCATCTTTAAAACACTAAGTGTCTCAGAAAATGAAAGATAAGATTCATTCTCTCACTTGCTCACTCTCCCTAACTAGAATAATGCCATGAATATAATATAACATATTTTCAAAGCTATGGTTGGTTTTGCCACTTACTAGCTGTGTGACATTTCACAGATACTTAATTTCAATAAGGCTCAGTGTCTTCCTTTTAAAATTGTCATAATAATACCATTTGATAGAGGAATGATAAAGGTTAAGTCAGCATGTGCAAAGTACCTAGCACAAAGGCTAATGTTCAATAAAGTACAGCTCTTTTTCTTAAAATTATAATTTAGTTACAGTTTGTGGAGCATTTTTATAAATCTTACACTAACCTTTTAAGGTAAATATAATTATTACCAGTTTTAGAGATGAGACAACTGTAGAGATTGAAAAATACTAAGTCTAGGACAGGCAATAGTGGCAGACATAGCCGAGATGCCAGTTGAAATGCCATTTCAATGATATTTACCACCTGCTCTAGCTGCCCTTGTTCTCGAGACGCACAAACTAAAAGAAAACAAATTGTATTTGTAGTTCATATAGTGCGTAGTGAGGCCCCAGGAAACGTGGCTCCTTTCTGAATCTCAATGGGTAGCAAGAAAGCACTCTAGGTAACGCTGGTAAGGTGATTCGCTTCCTCTGCGCTGTCCTCCAGGGCAGCCACTCCATGCGGCAATTGAGCCCTTGAAATATGATGTCTGAACAGAAATGTGCTACAAGTATAAAATACATGCTGGATTTCAGATACTTAGTAAAAAGAAATATGTAAAACAGCTCAGTAAAGATTCTAAATTGGCTATATGATGCAGTGAAAATATTTTTCACATTTTCAGCTAACTATTTCACCTAGTTCTCGTTAATTCCTTCTAATGTGGCTACTAGAAAATTTTCCGTTGACCATATGGCACACATCCGCGGCTTGCATGACATTTCTGTTGTACAGAGCAGCACTACCAGGTCCTCTGCCCTTCCTCTCAGTCCTCCTGCCTCCTCGCCAAGACTCTCTGGGCCTTCTGTCTGGTGAGCTGTGACCTGCTCACCCACTCCATGCTAGGGTGTTAATGATGTCTCTCTGCAGAAAAAATCAACTTCTAGAAAATGTACTGAAAGTGGAAGTCCATACATCTGGGGTAGGTAGAGATATCAGGGCAAGGATCACAATTTCAAATTCTTAATAGGGGTTAGGAGGGAAGCATAAAGTAGACCAGGTGTTGGTGGCGGGGACTGTGCCAAATCAAAGAACATGTGCCCGATCCAAAGGGAACTCCCACCACCCAACTCTGGCTAATTGTTGCCATACTGAAATTGGGCCCCATGTAGCCAGATCTTTTGATTTTTCAAGAGCAGCAAGAAATCTAGATTCTTATGTGATACTTCCCCAATTTTTGAAAATTCGTAATGAAACAGAAACTTTTAACAAGCATTACAAAGGACCTATAAAATCTACATTAGGGCTCTGTTTGGTTCAGTTGGCCTCAGTTTTTACCTCTTTATTTACCTGGTGTGTGGTAAACTGGACAGGTAGAATATATAATACTGGCTTTGTCTCTTGACATTTGATGAGCTGGAGGAGTCCCTCCCTTACAAATGAGATACTGAGGTCCAGAAAGGATAAGTACCTCACCCACAGTCACACCGTCCATCACTCAGGACAAGGGGGAGAAGTTCCTGGTTCTCTGTCCACTGATCCTTTAAAACAGTAGACAGTGTCTTTTATCTGCCCCAAAGTTTGCCTTTGAGAAAGGGTCTTCTTGAACTGCAACACTCTCCCAGGCATGTAAGTGAGTCTTAGAGCAAGAGGTGCTGTGCTCATACTGGCCTCTGGCTGGCTGGGGACGGTGGGGTGGGCAGTGGGAAAAACAGTTGTTGTCCTTTATGAATCTCTCTCACACATCATAACACTTATTCTACAAGGACACACGCTAATTTATTTACCCAGAGTGAACTGAAATCCCCAAACAACCCAGGTGGAGAAAAATAATCACAATGCTGAATACTTCTGTTATTTATGAGCAAATATACATTCTAGACACCTGAGTCAGGCCCCAGGGGGAGAAAAATGTCTTATTCTGCAGTTGACGTGGAAAGATTTCCATTTGAGACATACTTTAAATGCATGTGCCCTCTTGCCACTTCTAAAGTGAGAGTAGCCCCAAACCTAGTCAGGAAAAAAATACAGGTATAAAATTTAGCATTCACCCCACACAGCAATTGTGGGTTTTTTTTTTTTTTTTTTGGCTCTCCTTTTGCACATACATTTTACAGTACCTAAGACTAAACTTCCTGTTTATTTTACTGACGATAGTTCCAAAACAAATATGAGATTCTAAGCAATTTCAACCTTCTTATTTAAACCTGGGACTTTCCTGGGTGAAGTAAGAGGATCAAACGTTTCCAAATTACCGAGGTTATGATAAGAACGCAGAGATTGCCAGAGTGAACATTCTGATAATTGATAATCATATAGCTTCTAGGGCATTTAAGTTTTAAGAGCAATTTCATTTCTACTGTGTTACTTGTTTCCGTCAGCAGTCTAATGACATTGGAAGAACAGACTTACTGTCCATATTCTCAAAATGAGGAAACGGGGTCTTGGGGGACTGACTCAGTGACCCGCCTAGATAACGACAGGGCTGGTTGTCTCCTGGTCCCACTTAGGTTTCTTCCCGCTAGATCTGCAGCAGTGAGGACTGAAGCCGTCTTTAGCTTTCCTTCCTGGGAAGAGTGGGACCCCATCAAACATAGTCCATTATTACATTGCCTTAGGTATTTTGTGAGCAAAATAAAAATAGATATAAACCTTTATACTCACACTGATCTCATCTTCTGAGTCATAAAGATTACTCACAACATCAATTTTTTAAAAAATCAAACAACCAACCCCCCCAAAAACAAACAAGAGTGTTGAATTTGTCACAATTCCTGATATCTTTGAATGACTTGGAAATTTTTCACTTAGTCTATAGAAATCCAGACTAGAGACCACATCCCCTCAAACAGGAATGGCCAAACAGGTGGTCTTGACAGGCCCTCGTCCCATGTATCCTTTTCTAGTTTAAGCAAAAAAAAGTGGGGGGGGAGGGGGTAAGTTTTGCAAAGTCCATAGTGTTCAAGAAATCGAGAGGCATCCACTGTTAAAGAGAGAAGGCAGGAGTAGGGGAAGAAGTATACAAGTGGCAAAAAGAAAGAGGAAATGGCAAAAAGTATAAAAAAAGGCCAAAGAAAAGCCAAGAGAGGGAAGGACGGGGGACAAGGGCACTGTCCCAGGATGGGCCATCAGATGTGAGGTCGATAAACTAGAATTTGGGTTTCCAATTTCCCCTGAGAAATCTAAAGTTCGTTTCAACACATTTAAATGCTTTTCTCGAGCACGGTCATCCAAGGTACTTAACAATACGTTTCTCACTCAATTAGTAATCCAACAGTATTCTTTTCTACGGGTTTTCATCTTGAATTTATGACATGTCAACTTCAGTATTCTTAAATATACTTTTGTGGCCCTGCCTAGGAAAATTCCACCCATTTATCATAAGAATTCTGTGAGAAAATGTGTTCCAAGTTCTATCAGTCGAATTAAAAATGAGTCTTAGGGCTGCAACCGGTCTGCCATCTGGGGGCTGCCTCTAAGTACAGAGATGCTGCGGGAGCGAGTTGCAGAGGTAGGCTGAGCATTTTAGAATTGTTTCAAGAACATGCAAGACAATGGAATTCAGTGTTTTATCAAATTCGCTTAACACTGCCCGCCCCCGTGCCTGCATTTGTCAAAAGAAGTCTCCCATTCGCATATGCACTAACATACCCCTGGTTTAGCTTATGGTTTTGTATTTTTAACAAGTCAAGGAATAAAATACTTATTTTCACATCATTACATGGCCTACAGTAAGTGTGTTTTTCTGCTTTAAAAATAAATGTAACAAATCCTCTGTAATAAATTATTGGACAGTTGCTTATGCAAGGGAAAATCCTTCCTTCATTCCATAAACCTCAATTATGCCAAGCACAGTTGCAGGCCTTGGAGATACAAAACAGGCAGAAGCCCCTGCTGTCATAGAGCTTATGTCCCAAAGTGGAGAAGAGAGATAATAAACTATGTTTAAAGTATAATACATAGTACATCAGATAGCAAAAATTGCTAAGGAGAAGAGAAAACAGCAGGGTAGGGAGCTAGGGATTGTCAAGGAGTAGCATAAGAAGACCTGAAGGCAATGAGGAGTCAGCCACATGGCAGAAGGAACAACAGGTGCAAAGGGCCTGAGGCAGAAGCATTTCTGATGTAGTCAAGGAAAATAAAGGAGGCCAAAGAGGCCGGCAGAGTGAGGACAAAACGGTGCTTATAAAACCCAAGGGGTACTATGTAATATGGGCCCTATGTGGAGACAGGGAAGAAAGTCTATTCCATCCATCTGATATTATTCTCTCATCAAGTTGAAATTACCCTTCAGCTTTCCTCTTCTTCATAATGACCACCCATCAGAAACCACTCCGCCCCCCCAAATCCCAAAGATGGTCATCTCTTTGCCTCATTCATGGCATACTCTTATTTCTCACTGGTTATGCACAACATAGGCATACACTGGCCCAGAAGGATAAGCAGAACAGACCAGATTTACTTAATCAGTTCTGCTCCTCCGTTTCCACTCCCCGTATCCTAGCCTAAGGTCCCAGTATTTCTCCTCTGGGTTACCGGAGAGCTTTGACTGAGCTCTGGTCGCTCCTCCAGTATCTGTAGGTAGTAGCCCTCCTACCCACCCGGCCCAAACAACCCCCGAATACCAAGAGTTCTGAGGGTCCCATATGTTCCCAAGGAAGGCAAGAGAAGGAGGCAGTGGCTGGGGCCCTGGACTCCCACCCCACTTCAGGCAGAGCATCCCTTGTTTATTGGAATTGAGTGTAATGCCTCTGCCTAAGACTTCTTTGTGCTCCCCCAATTGCAAAGCCACTAACCTAAAAAACAGCTCACATCATATTGCTCGGTCACTCTGTTGCTCCAAAATCTTCAGCACCCCCTTGTCTGTGAAATAAAGCCCAAGCCCACATCACAGCTCATATAAAATGTGAAGTTCTCACAGTGGCCCATTGGGCACGGCCCAGTCTGGCCCTTGGGCCTCTCTGACTTCCTGCCCTCCTCTGTCCCCCTCACACAGCCCACTCCAGCCACTCCTGGGACTTGCTCCAGGACCTTCCAAGTCCACTGCCTGCTCAGTCTTTTGTGCTAACTCTTCCTTCTGCTAGGATCATAATTCTCCCGCATGACTTCCTGGCTGACCCCTTCACTTCATTCAGGAATTCAGCCAACGTCCTGCCAAGTGTCATCTCCTTTTAGCCACCCCTGGCCACCCAGTATAAAATAGCTCCCATTTACTCTCTATTTTCTACCCCCACTTTATTTTGCTTGATAGCACCTCTTATTACCTGGCTTTGTATTACATGGTTGTTTATTTGTTTACTGTTTCTCGCCACGCAGGATTATAAGCTCTATGAAAACAGGTGTTTTGTTTTCTCACTGTTCTGTCCTCAGACATTTAGTATAATGTCTGGTGCAGAGCAGGTGCTCACTATATATGTGTTGAATAAATGATAAATGGAGCAGATAAGCATGACCTTCAAAGCTCTCCAAGTCTTGTCAGGGTAATAGCCTCCAGTTCAAACTTGTGGCTGTCTTCGCCCCATCCCCGCACACCTTACCGAAAGTCACTGTTCACCCACCCCTTCTGCAGCCAGTATTGTTTCTCGTTTGCCTACTTTTGCACTTATGCTGGAAGGCCCTTCCTTTCATCTCCACCTGACATAAGATGCTGTTTTCAGGACGAGCTCAACAAACACCCCTTTCTAAGCTTTTCCCGAGCCCCCCACCCCTCAAGCAGGTTTTCCACTCTGGTTCCTGAAGCTGTTTATTCTCTGCTATTTCCATGGAGCCCTTCTCCCTCTCAGCCTGCCTGCATCTGTGAGCGCACTGGCATGCCTGGGCACATAAGGCATTCTGCGTCTCGGGTCGTGTGTGGGGTATATAGTATGTGCTCAATAAAAGGTTAATTTTGGAGCCACAAGAAAAAAAACCATTGAGTAGTAGCTAACACAGCCTTCTTGTCTTTCTTACTTTTATTTTTTAGTTGCTCTAAGTTACAGTCTGATGTATCTTCTGGTCATGCTATTTCACAACATTGTAACTTTTGTCCTTCCCAAGCAAATTCTGCCAAGACTTTCCCGGCATGGCTTTTCCTGGAGCTTCTACTCTCTGATATGCCCAACGGCACCTTTCCTACACCCCTGCTCTGCCTTCCACATTCACGTGCTTCCATGG
>PVKM010009451.1:0-36846 GCA_004027735.1 Carollia perspicillata
AACCGGTGAACCTTTGTTTTGTGGAACGACACCCCACCAACTGAACCATACCAGCAGGGGCTTTTCCATTCCTTTCTTTCCTTCCTATTTCTTCCTTTTATTAAGCACACAATGGATATTTATTTTAAAAAATTCTCTTTTTTTTCTGTTTCACTTCTGCCAGAATTTCTCCATGGTAGTATTATTGACATTCTGGATTAGGTAATTCTTTGTTTTTGGGGGAGGATGGTTATTGTCCTGTGCATTGTAGGATATTTAGTAGCATCCTTGGATTCTACTCATTTGATACCTGTAGCACTCCTTCATTTGTGACAACCAGCAATGTCTCTGGACATTGCTAAATGTCCCCTGTGGGGACAAAATTGTACTTGCTCGAAAATTATTGCTGCTTATTTTGGCAGTGGTTCTTATTTTACTTCTCAACTTTCCCCTTACTTCTGGTCACTATGAATTCAAAATTTTATGTAGTTGTAATCATAGCATGGATACATTTTTAAAAATTTATTGTTTTGATAGAGAGAGAGAAATCAATTTGTTATTCGACTTATTTATGCATTCATTGGTTGATTTCTGTGTGTGCCCTGACCAAAGGTCAAACCCACAGCCTTGGCATATCAGGATGATGCTCAAATCAACTGAGCTACCCAGCCAGGGTGTAGCTATGATTTTTATTCTATTATTTTTACTTAACATTTTGTAACAGGTATTTTCAGTGTTGCTATATGACATGAAAATTTGTTGTCTCTGTCTGCCTAGCATCCTGCTCCCCTATCCTGTAACAGCACCCCTTTGCCCATTGTGGCACCGTGCCTTCCTCACTTCAATCATTTGATTCTAGGATACTTCCCTCAGTCAGATGTGGACTGAGGGAAGATGTGGACAAATGAGCCAGGCTTGACCAATCATAATAATGCATCTCCACAGCCATAATGATTAGTCTCAGTGACAGGCACATGACCCAAGTTGGGCCAATCAGAGCCCTTTCCTGGGAATTTGTTAGAAAAGAACACTCTTCTTCATGTGGGTTGCTAAACTGATTTTGTAAAGTTGAAGCTCTCTGAAGCCATGTCCTCAGCGTGTTTGCAGTTCAAGAGAATGAAGCCAACACAGACAGAAAGCAGAGCTGAGAGATGGGAGAGAAAACCCTGGATGCACCATTTGAGCCCCTAGATCTACCCATCTCTAAGGCCAGTGCAACCCTTGTCAATCAATCTCATCCCCACTCCCTTTTTTCCCCACGTATCTTTTGCTAAGTTGGTTTAACAGGGATTCTTTTGCTTGCAATAAGGAGTCCTGATAAAGAAAACAGTATTCATGTTAATAATACTTAATGGCTCACATTTCCTCAAATTGTAGTGCTGTGATTTCCTTAACTATTCTGCTAACATTGAATTTTAAAGTGACTTGAAATATTTTTTCATTATAAATGCAGTGTTCTTTTTCAGTGCCTTCTGAATGACTTCTGGCAAATTTTCCATTAGTTTCCTCAAACATGGGTCCTTGGTCTGAATTCTGAGCTACAATATTTAAAATGGAGTGATTTACCATCTAATTTAAGGCCATTCGGTTTTGCTTTATCCCCTTTTGCTTTTTTATTTCCATTATAATCATTCCATCTGTGATTATACCAACTGTTGTGGCACTGTCTGCTCCAGCTGCATGGGCACATTTGAATGCAGTAGTGTGTGTGTCCGTGGTTTAGGAAGTTTTTATGGTATCATGAAGATTTATTTCCGACCATTTTAGGACCTGCCTTTTGATATCCTTTAAATATTAACCTCAAAAGCTATATTGTTCAATTTTAAGCCTTTAAGGCTTTTACATCCACTTAAAATATAGAATTATTGTATTATCCTAATATCTGTGAAAATGCCTCTAATTCTTTCATTACTGTGAAGCCTATATGTATGTCATTTACCTGCATAAATTAGGTTTTCCGTACTTTAAGATCTAGCTCAGATGTTATTGTTTTCTCTGTGATTTCTTTGATCACTTTGCTCACAATTGTTTTCTCCTCTCATTGCACTTAGTAAATCTTCTTTGTATCTATGAGGAGTAATGCAGTAAGGCGGGGTGGTGCCACTTTAGGGTCCTCTAATAGTCTTAGACTTGCCTTGCAGAGAATCATAAGTAACAATATACTACTGCACAAAACATATTACCATCAAATTATTTATGAAAGCATAATTTGTGATAGCTAAAAATTTTAAAAAGTCAAAAGTCCATCATTAGAGGGCTAGTTTAATGAGCTATGATATAGCCATAAAGTGGAATACTATGCAACTATAAAAAAGAGCAAATACGTTTTATATATATTGATATAGGACAACCTGTAATATATAGTATTAAGTACATGAAGAGGTGGTACAGCAGAGTAATTATAAGTGTAGACCTCAGAGTTTGGCCTCAGCTCAAAGACCAGCTCTGCTCTTTCTTAGCTGTGTGAATTTGGACTAGTTTCTGAGGCCCAGTTCCTCAGTCTTTTTTTCACCTGTGAAATAAGGATGCTAGAGAGGACACGAAAGAAGACATTTCCAGTAGTGCTTGGCTTTGCTAAGCACATTCCCAAGCTATTTAAGCTTCTTTCAAAACCCAGGACCGAATGAATATTCAGTGTTTTATATTGGGAATATGAGGAAAAAGTATAACACCACTATCATTTTGCATAACTGAGATAAAGGCTATCTAAAATCTTATTTTTTTAAAAAAATTCTCACCGGAGGATATGTTTATTGATTATAGAAAGAGAGGAAGGGGGGGAGAGAGAGAGAAACATTGATGTGAGAGAGAAACATCATCAATCGACTGCCTCCCAAATATGCCCCAGCTGGAGAGCAAACCCACAACCCAGGTGTGTGCTCTGACTGGGAAGCAAATCTGTAGCCTTTTGGTGTATAGGATGATGCTCCAACCAGCTGAGCCACTGGCCAGGGCAAAGCCATCTAAATTCTTAATAAAATAAGAATTATATAAAAATGGCTTAAATATTTCCTTTGTCTTATTTAGTAATATAGTCTCTCTTTATTACTAAATCATCAGTTCAAATAAACATATGTCACTATCTAATGAAGGGTTAACCACCGTTGCATTTTTGTACATCAATTTCCTTATAAAATACAATAATGAGGTCATAGCATTTTTAAGGCATACATTTGCAGGTGTGTACCATTTTAGGAAACCCGAAGTATGAAAATCCACAAATGTGTGGTAAATTGGAAGATTGCATAAATTCAGTTACAGAAGAGTTCTTCATGTGCCAAAATAATTAATTGTGGGGTTTCTTTAAACAGGAGGGCATAGGCACTCATGTTTTGGGGCAAAAAACTTTGTATTTTATCTGGAAAAACTGTCCTTTTTTATGCATTGTAAAGCTTCCAGAGGAATATGTCTCAGAGAGTGACCCATAGCTACCTAAACAGATCAGCTGAGCCAATCGATTCTGTAACCATTGGGGATGGTTATCAGGAAGAGGTGTTACAGTAGATTGGGTGTCAGGCAAGACCTCTCTGAATAGGTGATATTTTGAGTTAATAGATGAATAGAACAAAGCCTCAATAAAGCTGAAGGAGCCAGGCCTTTGAAGACTCCTTGGAAGAAGGGTGCTGGCAGAGAGCTCTGTAAATCAAGTCTCTCAAGTGATAACAAGCCTGATGGATCAAGAAACAGAAAGGTCAGACTCCCTGGAGTGTAGTAAACTTGGGGGAATGGGTCACGATGAAGTCAAAAGAGGTGAAGGAGGGCCTGATTAATGAGGACCATGGTAAGTGCATATAAATTACTTAACTTGAAGCATCAAATTTTTAAAGAGCTTAACAAATGGAAACTCATATTTATTAGAAATCATATTATTGTTTTATTTATAATTCAAATTTAAATATTTTAAAAATAAGAGTAGCTTTATTCCTTACAATAATGAATTCAAATGAATACAGAAAACACTGAAATTTGAGGCTTCTCTTTTCACTAACTTGTAAAATTTAAATTTTATAAAAAACCATAAGAAAAGTCATTTTCTGATTGTAAAGACTGATAAAACTATTTGTATAGAACTTGTTTTACCGGTATTTGTTTATTGTTTCTAGCCTAGATTTATGCTGAGAGGTTGTTGTTATTTCCTTTTTTGTCACAATCCTCAACATTCAGACCCCTCAAACCTGAAAATATTTTCCTGAAATTCATTCATTTTTTTGTGGTTTACTTTTTTAAAAAAAGATTTTATTTATTTATCTTTAGAGGGGAAGGGAAGGAGACAGAGAGAGAAATGTCAATGTATGGTTGCCTCTCGTGCGTCCCCTGCTGGGAAGTGGCCTGCAACCCAGTCATGTGCCCTGACTAGGAATCGAACCGCAGTTGTTTGGTTCACAGGCCCAAGCTCAATCCACTGAGCTACACCAGCCAAGGCTGTGGTTTACTTTTAATTGATCTGGAATTTTCTTCTAGGTATTGTAAGAGTTAGAGATTGTGGGAGGCTGAATGATGACCTTCCTCCTGCCCCTCAATTTATACTCAAATCCTAATTCCTGGAAAGGGTGAATACACTTGGGAAAAGTGACTTTGTAGATACAACTAAATTAAGGATTTTGAGGTGGGAAGATTATCCTAAATTATTTGGGGTGGGCCCTAAATGTTTTCATATCCTGACAAGAGGGGAGCAGAGGAGGTTTGACACAGACTGGGACTAAGCACTATGAAGACAGAGCAGAGATTTAAAGGTGTTATGCTGTTGGTCTTACAGGATAGAAGAAAGGGGCCAAGAGCCAAGTAATGCAAGGAATACAAATACACAGCTCTAGAAGCGAGAAATTGCAAGGAACTGCCTCTCCCCTACAGGTTCTGGAAAAAGTGGCCCTGCTCATACCTTAGATTGTGCACCTTAATTTTGCATTTTTGCACTCTAGAATTTTAAGAGAATAGATTTTTGCTGTTGTAAGCCACTAACTTTATGGAAATTTTTTACAGCAGTCATTGGGAACTACCATATTTTGCCATGTATAATGAGCATTTTTTGGCCCAAATTTTTGAGGGGAAAATAAGGATGTGCATTATAAATGGGTAGTACCTGGAATACCTTGCACCTGTTCTTGTGTTTTGTAATTATTTGTTACATAAAATTTGTTGTATCATAATATATTAAAAAATAAATGCTAAAATTCCTTTATAATACAAAAGACAGGTATCTACATATAAATAAATAAAAATTGAATTAAAAAATTAAAAATGAAAGTTTATTTTCTTGCAAGTTTAGGCCAAAAACCTGGATGCACATTATATATGGCAAAATACGGTAATACAGAGATCTAACTTTAGTTTTTGCCCCATAGTTTGCCCCATTAATTGTCCTAGTATTATTTATTAATATATTATTTCCTAAGTGATCTGAAATGTTAATTTTGACATAATGTCAATACTTGTGTATATCTGAGTTGGTTTCTGTCCTATTGTACCAATCTATCTACTCTTGAGAACGATACCAAACTTTAAAATTACAATAACTCTATAATACATTTAAATGACTGGTAGAGTAATTTCTTCATCAGGCTTTTTTTTCAAAAACATTTTTTTTTTTTGCTTTAAGTTACATTTATTCCTCCCGTAGAACTTTAGATTCAATTTGTCTAAAAAAATAGAATTCTGACTGTAACTTCATGAAATATATAGATTTACTTGAATATTCCTATCTAGAAATATATACCCTCCTTTCAGGTCTTCTCCCCCATACTCCACATTTAAACTATACAATTTTATGGTTTTTCTTCACTTAGGTTTTATACATTTCTAAAAGCTTATCTGTTGTGACTGTGGGATCTTTTAAAAATTACACTTTCTAATTAGATATTATTAATGTGTAGGAGTGTTATTGGGTTTTGAATCTGGTTATTCTGCTGAATCAACTTAAAGGTCTATTAATTGTCTCTTAGGTTGTCCAACAAGACAATCATATCTATAAATATAATCTTTCTCTTTTCACCACTTTTTTCTTGTTCTATTGCATTAACTAGAACTCATAAAACAATGTTCAACAATAATGGTGTTAATATTTGTCCTTTTTCTGACTTTAGGTGAAACGCCTTTAGTGTTTCACTATTAAATATGTTTTACTTTGTATATTTTGTGGAGGTATTTTAACATAACATATATACCTTTTGACATAGGCATAGAAACAGTATTTCCAGGTTACTAAATATTTCTTTAAATCAGAAAGCTGATGGTTATTAATTTACAGTATCTATATGTATACGTAGTTATATTAAGTATAATACGTTTCTTAATGTTAAAATTCTCTTATTGTGTAAAAACTACTGGGTAATTTTAATATTTGCATTTCATATTTCTTTAGTATTTTATTTAGAAAGTCAATAACTCTCCTTTTCTGTATTAAAAAAATTCAGGCTTGGATATCAGTCACGCTCGTCTTACGAAACGTAGCGGAGAGCGAGTTTTCATGAAAGCGGAAAGCTAAGGGATAAAGGTTGTGTGGGTTGGCTGTGGAAGCACTGCCACGCTGGCTGCAGGGAGTCGCAGTAGGGGGGTGGTGCGGAGTGGGGAGAAACCAGCCCCCGAAAGCAAAGGGATAGCGATGTGTTTAAGAAAGTTGATCTGGCGTGTTAAATGGCGTTTCAGGAGAAATCTAAAAGCCTTTGGTTTGCAGCAGGAGCCAAACAGAGGTGTCGGGGTTCTGGGAACCTCCTTTAACGGATCAAAATAGGTACAATGGGTACCTCCCTTTTATAAAACTTTAAAAATCCGGACTCCACTTTTCTGCAAGCTCAGGGTCTTCTAGCGCACCCGCAGGTCTGAGACTCTCAGCTACCTCAAAAACCCGGAGAAGGAAAATCCAGGTCGGCCCTGGAGGGGCCGGCGGTGGGCTCCGGACGTCTTTCACACTGGGCATGCGCAGGGGGTGTACCGCCTGGTCGGCCAAAGGAACCGTGACGAGTCCGGAAGCGCCTGCGCGCGCCCCTCCGCACCAGAACTAGTTTTGTTCCGAGTGCTACGGATAGGAGCTGCTCCGAAGGAACACCCCGCAGAACTACACCGACCCTCGCCAGCGCCGCAGCAATGACCAGCAACAGCTTCGCTTACAATGAGCATTCCGGGGGAGGGGAGGCGACGGAGCTCGGGCAGGAGGCGACCTCAACCATTTCCCCCTCCGGTGCCTTCGGCCTCTTTAGCAGCGATTTGAAGAAGTGAGGATAAAGGTTTGGGGTGCGGGGACGGGACCGAGGAGCTGGGGGCTCCAGAGGAGCGGGCACCGGGCTCGGGCTCCCGGAGAGGAGTGGGGTGGCACGGAGACAGCACCGCGGCCGGGGGTTAACGTTTCCTGCCGGTGGGTGGGGTTGGGTCAACTGGGAGTAGTGGGAGTTGTTGGGGAGTTGCGGAGAGTGCGTGCAGGGGTCGCTAGTAGTCTTCAAACTTGGGTGAGGGAAGAACCATTTGGAGAGCTTAAGTTCCATCCCCAAAGACTCTGATTGAGTTGGTCTGAGACACGGGAATCTTAAATCTGAACATATGCTTCTATAGAAGCAAGTTTTATGGTTGTTGGACCAGACTTGGAGAAATTTACACATTAGGCTGAAAGAATGGGGAGTCGAGAGGGAGATTTGGAGTGCGAGTGTTCCTTATTCGAGACTGTTGAAGTGCCGGAGCAGGGAAGTGTTCCGGCGCTTTATGAATGGACAGACTGGTTTACCCAGACATTAATGTTCTCGGACAGTTTCTTTTGCATTACAGACAACCCCCATCTCAAACAGTAATAAGCGTATGAGTAGAGAGTATTTAGTGTTACTAAAAGCAAATGTACACTCTATTGTAAAAAAGTTAGTGAAAGTTATTTAATTACCACCGAAAAATGGGAAGAAACCAGTCCCAAATTGTTTTATTTTGGGAGAAGGGTTTAAACTTACAGAATCACAGTAACTTTATATTTTATTGTAATGATTTTTACACTTATTTTTAATTTTTCAGTACTAAACACTATGGTCACATGTTAGGCTGTCACTAGATGCTAAATTAAGGTAAAGTACCTGTGCTCGTGACTTGGATGGTGTCAGAAGGGTATAGCAGTAATTAAATTTTAATTTAAATGTTACTAACAAGACAGGGCAGTCTTTAGAGTGCTATAGTAGTTGAAATTTGGATAAAATTTTGACTGTTTTAAGCTGATTGAAATCTTATGTACAGCTTGTAGAATAGTTTTTTTTCCACCTTATTCTCAGGTTAGAAGAGTTTAAAAGTAAGAAAATTAATTTCTTTTCATTTTTCATTTTGTGCACTTAAATGATGTGTTATTGTTCTAACAAGGAGCTTGTTGCAGCTCTTCAGTTTTATTAGCCAAAGTTTTCAGCAGTTGAATTAACCTATCAGTCTATTTCTGTCTTGCATGTGATTTGCTTACGATTAATTACTGTAATGGTTTGTGAACATCTAAGATGTTTTTCTCTTTGAGCCTCTGATTTTCTGTTTTGTCTCATTCGGGTCTGATTTGGAAAAAAAAAAGATGTATGGGTTTGACTATGGCCAGTGTTGTTGAGGTGACTAAACAGGTTGTATTTAAAATAAAAATAGTACCAAAGGATCACGGGTTGATTCCCAGTCAGGGCACATGCCTGGGTTGCAGGCCAGTTCCCAGCTAGGGGACGCACAAGAGGCAACCATACATTGATATTTCTCTCCTTCTCTCCTTCCCTTCCCCTCTAAAGATAAATAAAATGTTTAAAAAATAAATAAAAATAGCTAAAAAAATTGAATGAATGAAAATAGCTAACATTAATTTAGTGCTTGAACATTTATGCACAATACTTTACCTTTATTATCTCATTCAGTGCTCCTAACAGTCCTATTGCTTGTTACCGGATACTGATCCCACTTTGCCAGTTAGGAAATTGGAGCACAAGTGATAAATTTGCCCAATATCTAATACACATACAAGCTAGAACACTGCACTGTTTGAATTTGAACCCAAATACCCTAAGAGCTCATTCTCTCAAGCACTTTGTTATTCTACTTTCTACTTGATGAAATTTATGGTGCTTTTATTAGAGAATGCATACAGCTCATTAAAAGTTTAAAACTTTGAGTAGTAGCTGTAGACAGTGTAGACCTTGAAGTTACCAGGAATTAGAAACAATTTGGCCATTGAACTGTAACATAATGGGGTTGTATAAGAAACAAGTAGACTCTTGTTCTGGAAGTGGCCAATTAATCTTTTTTGAGCCTATATTCTCTCATTTATAAATTGGTGATATTTTTTGCTTAAAAAATAACAAAATGTATGTAAAAAATTTAAAAGCTTACCCTGTTTTTTCAGTCTAATTTTTGATGGTTTACTCAGAAATGGTTTCAAATTTACAAAAAGTTGCAAGTATATACAGACAACTACTCTCTGCACACTCAACAGTTTTAAAATTTGCTATGTTGCTTTATTTCTCTCTTTGTCCCCTTCTGTACACACACAAACACATATACACATTCATATTATGTGTTCTGAACCTTTGGAGACTAGGTTGTATACATCATGTCCCTTTATTCTTAATACCTTAGTGTGTATTTTTTTTTTAAGAATAAAGATATTCTCTTACACAACCACGTACTGGTATATTCAGGAATTTTAACATCAGTACATTTTACAGTTGGTAATCCAGTGTTGTCATTTGTTCCAATAAATAATTTCTGTTTTAGCATTTCCCCCCCATCTAGTACAGAATCCTATCTAGGGGCCTGTATTTCATTTATTTGTCTAATCTCTTTAATCTTCTTTAATCTGGTCTAGTTCCTTAGCCTTTGTTTTTTACTACCTGGGGGTTTGAAGAATGTAAGCCAATTACTTTATAGCTCAGAAATCAATTTTAGTGGTGTTTCCTCTTTAGATTCATGTTATGTATCCTTGGCCATAGTACTATCATAGATGATGTGTGGCCTTCTCAGACTACTGCATCCTGAAACATAGGATGCCCATCTTCATGGTAATTGTCCAATCGTTTCATTTTTTCTAATAATCTATCTATGGGGAAGACCCTTTGAGACCATGCAGATGTCCTACTTCTTATTAAATTTACCACCCCCTGTATTTGATGAATCTTCCGGACCAGTCTTTGCCACAATGGCTGCAAAATGGTAGTTTCAACTCTGACTCCCTCCAGTATTCTCTTTGGCCTCTTGTTCTAGGGCTGTATGCCCTTTGATGCTTCATTGGCCATTTCCAAGATGCCTTATCACTTCCTGGTCACAGGATTATTGATGATTTTTGTTTTCGGAATTTAATCTCATTTATTGATCTTCTTTCTCCCCTTCCCCCTTTAAACAAAACCAGAATTAGGGAGTTTTAGATGGTTTTTTGAAAGATCCTATACATCATTTATTGGTTAACCAGGCCTGTGTATTAGAATATTGGCTTCATGATTTTCAGTTTCTTCATTTAAAATGTGAAGAATTAATTTTTTTGTATTCCTTTCTTTTGATACTGTTGTAAACTTTTATTTCTTTTAGTTGTTTCCTAAATCATTTTCCTTCTTTGTCTTAAACAATTAAGCTCCTTTTTTATATTTATCATTTGGCTGTGTGTTAAATTTAAAGATAATTTTAATAATTTTATTTCTGGATTAAACATTTAGGAATTAATTTTTAGAAAGAGATGCATAAGAATAATGAATTTTTCTTAAGGATAGTAAGACTATTAAATTATCTAATCTCTCTTCTTTTGAGAGCATCTCAGTGTATTAGAGCATTGGTCCTAGAGAAGATCTAGATTTAAGTTAATTGTTTTCACTTGTAATGTTGCCGCGTTCAAGTTGCTTTATCTCTTCAAACTTCAGCATCCTCATTTTTACAAAGGGTATGATAATACTTGCCTATTTTGTGAGATTCTCATAAGATGGTATAGTTGAAAGTGGTTTCTAAATGAGAATATTAACTAACACTATTTGGAAAAGTTGGTGAAAGTTTTACTGAAGTGGTGACATTTTAAGTCTTAAACCCTGAAAAGGTTTTTGCCAGAGGGAGGAAAGGGGAGTTCTTCAGGCAAAGTGTGTAGAAACCAGGAGAGCTGCAAAAGAAAATGCATGTTTGGCTGAGGTAGAGATTAGGGCATCGACATTTATAATTGTAGGTAGTAATTAAAGCACAAGAATGGATGAAGTCATCCAGGGAGAACTTTTCTTGTTAGAAGAGAAGGCAGTGTAGACAAGTCCCTGCATTTAAGGTGGGAATGGAAGAAGACCTAGGTAGGGAGAGAGCCAGTGCTCAGAGGGGTTGGAAACCAGACGAAGGTTAAAAACGAAGCTAAGAGGACAGTAAGAGGAAATGATCAACTATGTTAGGAGTTGCATGGTGAGGGCAAGTAGAATAAAGGCTGAAAAGAGGCCATTGGGTTTAACATTTCAAAGGTGACCTGAGGAACCAGAAACTTACTAGTGCAGTGCCACCTGAAATACTTGAAAGTTAGCATTTTTAGTCCCTGCTGTAATTAGGTGGATTTTTCTTTTGTTTAGATTCACAGAGTGGATTTGGACCCAAACGAAGGGCTGCATGCGTTTCTGTAGTCATGCTACATCCTGTAGTTATGACATAGTCTGCACTACATCAGTGGTTTACATTGCATTAGTAAAGCCTAGCTTATTTTAACTTAAGTTTTATTTACTGTCAACTTTACAAGATCAGCCATGAAAATTACATTACATGTAACCCTTTAACCTTTAATATCAGTGTTTGTGGAGTTTCGTGGGAAGATTACATGGATCTGTGGTTTGTCTGTAATTACAGCAAATCTAACTATGGGTCTGTCAATTTTTTTCTCTTTCAAGAAGGATGTAGACGTGCAGCTGAATGAGCATAACCTTTTTATAGGGATATTCTTGAGTTTACTGTATTAAAAATAAAGATAAACTAGTCCCAGATGAAATTATTTTATTAATAGTAACACATTATTTTGGTCATACCTTAAAAAGTCATTGTATCTCACTTACATGAGCTTTTAAACTTGCTTTTTTTGGTGATTGTTTCCATTTTATTTATAATAATTTTAATTAGGGTCTATACCATACTTTTATAATTTTTTTCACTTAACACTTTTATAGTGTCAAGAGTTTTAAGTTTGTTGCTCTTTCTTTTTAATTGTCCTACTATTTGTCATTGATACCTTTATCTCATTAAGTCATTCTGTATTCTCAGATTGTGTAGTATCTTAATGGATTTGTTGAATATTGTATAGAGGAATCTCTCACATACTCACCTAATATTAGATGGTGTAATTTATGTGAAGTTGGCTAGCAAAGTGTTTGGCTCATATTGGGTTGATGGAGAAGTCTGTATGATTTTTTTCTGTAAAATAAAAGACATGTTTTTCATTTTCACCAATAACTTTATTGATTTGGATACTGGTATTTTGAGTATGTTGGCTGTCTCCCACGTGGTATAATGTTGATTGTTCTCAATTTAATGTCTTGATTTGATTGCTCTCAACTTCAACTATTCTAGCCAACTGTGGAGTATTGTCTAGTGAGAAATCTCCAGCACAAGATTTCACAAACCACTTTTGACACATTTGATCAGTCACAGCACCTTCTCCACATACTGCACAAATCATTTTTTGTGTTCAGTTGCGTTTTGACCTTTCTTGAAATAATGAAAGCATAATATGCTGAAAATGTGTATTTTCTTCTACCTTCAATATTTAGATGGTTACACAAAAATTCATCAATCTTGACTAGTTTTTTTAATGCATGCTGATATGACAGCTGTCACAATACAGTCTAACAAAATTGTTTCGAATGAAGTTAAAGACAACTAAGCACTACTAGAGCTAACTTAGGGGAAAAACCCAAATCACCTTTTTGACCAACTCAATAATTTTGCTTAATAAATATTTTCAGGTCAATTGAAATGACTTTACTCAGTTGAATGACTCAGATTCTACTAATATTTACTGTCCCCTTTAGCCAGTGTACTTAAAAATAAAGCATGACTGATTCAGGGGACCTTACACACAAGGAAAACCTACTCTGGTATCCCTATTTTATTGTGTTGTATGGTGTGGTGTTGGGTAGGATGGGATTGCATTGCATTACATTGATGTATTGTGTCAGCCTGAAGTTAAATGTATACAGTTCCACAGAATCGCAGAAATGGAGATCATTTGAAGGGTTATCAGCAGGGAGGAAGAGGGAGAGAATGGGGGAAAAAGTCAGGGAATAAGTAGCATAAATGGTAGGTAGAAAATAGGTAGAAAATAGGGGAAGTTAAGAATAGTATGGGAAATGGAGAAGCCAAAGAACTTTTATGTGTGACACATGGACATGAACTAAGGGGGGAAATACTGGCGGGAGGGGGGTTGCAGGGCAGAGGGGAATAAAGAGGATTAAAAAATGGGACAACTGTAATACCATAATCAATAAAATATGTTTAAAAATGTGTATGGTTCCAGAACAGTTATTTTCATGGCATTGCTTGAGTCTTTCCTGTTATTAGGGTTAATTGACTTGGAATTGTCACATAAGTGTTGAATGAATTTTACAGTCAGGATTTAAGTCTCTTTTCCACTCTTCCAAGACATCTTTATTTGTAAATTTGGGCTTATTACATAGGTATAGTTCATTCGTTGTTTTTAGCACAAAAATGTAAAACAATTACAAGATCTTTATCATACCTTTCAGAAACTTAGAATTTAATTGATGAGATAAGGCCAGTGAAAACTAACAATAATACAAGTATATCATTAATATTAAATTGTGAGATAATTCTCAACCTTTCATTGTGATATACCTAAGTAAAGGTATGTATTATAAGACTTTTTCAATATAAAGAATGATTTACTGAAGGAAATTGAAATGCTGGAATTTGAAATGTCAGACACGTTTTAGTTTGAGATGCTAAAATGTGGGCCCCTGAGCATTATTATGAAGAGGTACAGACTCCTCGTTGTGAATTTATTTGTCTTGTGTTCAGGAGACTAGGGTTGTAGGTATGAGAATATAATCCACTAATGATTTCTATAGCATACTGTTGTCCCAGTTCAAAAGATTTAAATTCTTCGAGTTCTGATAACTCCAGTTTTGTTAGCTGATTTGTTTTGATCTGTTTTGTTAATTCTGCCTAGTAGGTTGACATTTATGATTACTATATCTAGTTTGGGAGATGTTAACTATTTGCCATGTTATATACTATGTAAACTGAATCCTACTTTATTTTATTTACAAAAAGCACATAAAATATTAGTCAATTTCAATGTTTTATTGATGTTTCACTGTCTTTTTTTCCAATATAGCTATTGAAAGAAGAAACTGTAATGGCGTGTGTGGTGCCTTCTGAGCTAGACGAAATTACTTATTTTTGTCTTTACATAAATAACACTGCTAGTTTTACTAAGGGCTCACTGCTGAAGTTAAGGATTGCTGCTTCATGGTGCAGTAGGGCTTCTATAATTTAATTCTTGAAATACACTTAAAATTAAATGAGATTTTATCCATTAAAAAATTGATGAAATACTGCCTGTAAGCAGAGTCTTACTTTCCAACAGATTGTAAAAGTCTTTCATTTTATTTGCTTGTCTTGCTTTTCTTCTTGAAGGAGAGTTAGTTCTGACTTTTACAGTTTACCTTAACAAATATTCAGCCAAAAAGATATTCATCTCTTGATGTAGGATATGTTATTTTAAGATCACTGCTTTAGTGAAATCTGAGGAGGAAATCTGGAATACTTAAATTTGAAGCCTTACCATTAATCTCATAATGTGAAAGATATTAATTAAATTTTTGGGGGGGAAGGATTTAGAGCAGCAGTACTAGAACCGAATAATTAGAACACGAAAAGGCAGACAGATGGTTGGTTGAAATGTTCTTTTTTACTGCATGAAAAGTTAAACTGCTCATGGAATGACAAATGTATTATAGTGAAATAATTTGACAATATTGCAGTTGTGTATATAAATGAACTGCTGACAAAAACAAATTGCCTGCAGTCCAAATTCAAAATTTAAAGTGAAAAGCCCAAGGTAGAGTAA
This sequence comes from Carollia perspicillata, assembly GCA_004027735.1. NCBI lineage: Eukaryota > Metazoa > Chordata > Mammalia > Chiroptera > Phyllostomidae > Carollia > Carollia perspicillata. The sequence goes on from PVKM010009451.1 coordinate 14,993, forward strand.
TCAAAAAGGAATGATTTTCATATATTTCATTTTACTATGAATAACATTCTCTGGTTTGTATACTTAGGGAAGACTTATTTATTATTTAGCCTATCTGCTGGAAGAGTTACAGATCTATGAAAGTGAACAATTGTTGGTCAGTGTCTGCTTATTGCTGGGCTGGTTATTTGTATTTGTCATAGGAACTGATCTAATTGGAAGGCCAGTGTCTTTAATCCTTCAGCTGAGTGTGTTAGCATGGCAGCTGGACAAGGGAGAGACTATTGAATAAGGCTGGTTCCAAAATTATGGGTTGGCAGAGCTGCATTTTACCCAGCTGTACCCTAGGAATGGGTTTTCTCAAAGTTTCTTAAAGCCTTGGTTAAGAATGTGGTGATGAAGGATGAGGGGGAAGTCAGTACTGTGAAGGCAGAGAGATAAGGGCAGAGTAGAAGGTGAGGGGACCAGAGTATGTAGGACCTTGTAAAACTTGGGATTTTACTTTAAGCGAGAGGACAAGCTATTGGAGGGTTTGACCAGAATGGGTATTTAGAAGTTAGTCAGTAGCTGTTAAGTGCCTGTCATGTGTCAGTTAATTTGTTTTTGTTTTGCTTTGAAAAGGTCTGGGATTCTTTGGACCTGCTTGTTCATTTTTTTGTGTTTGTTTTGAAACTTTAAAAATTATAGAAGTAATTTATTGATGTGACAAATATGAGTGCTATTTGTATGCCTTGCACTGTTCCTGATGCTAAGGATTAAGCAGTGGACAAAATGCCTGCTCTCATGGAGTGTACATTCTAGTGGAATGAAGATAGGCAATAAACAAATCAATATATGGTGTCGTTTGATGACAAGGAGTACTATAGAGAAAAAGCAGGGATATAGGATATAAAGGGTGGTGTTGGGTTGCATTTGAAAAAGCAGGGTCAGGAAGAGATCCTTGAAAATTTGTTAATAGAGCATGTACCTGAAGGAGGTGAGGGAGTGACATGCAGATGTCTGGGGAAGAGCGTTCATTTAGTAAGAAGTGTTCAGGCTCCGAGGCAGGAGGATTTCTGACCTGCGTGAGGATCAACAGAGAGGCCAGAGTAGCGGGAGTGGAGTGGGTGAAGAGGAGGGAAAGGTTAGCAGATGAGGTCAGAGAAGTGAGGAGCCAGGTTGGTTGGGCCTTTGTAAACCGTTGTAGGACTTATTTGATTCTGAGTGAGAAAGGAAGTCACAGGAGGGTTTTGAACAGAGGTGTGAGATGATCCAGTTTACTTTTTAAATGGATACCTTTTGCCTCCTGAACTTCCAATAGAGAGCAAATCCCAGGCAAGGAGACTGGCAAAGAGGCTATTGTAATAATCCATCTAGGCAAGGAGAAGATGATGACTAATTCAATTGGGTGGTAGTGGAGATAAATGGTTGAATTCTGGATATACGGTGTTTTGAAGGTAGAGCCAATAAAATTTGCTGATGGTTTGGATGTGGTATATGAGAGAAAAAAATATGTCAATTATGGACACAAGGTTTTTTTGCCTAAACAGCTGGTGGTTTGCAATTGCTGTCAACTAAAATGAGGAAGATTATGTGAAGAGGAATTTAAAGAGGGAAGGGGATGAAGAGCTTGAGCATGTTAATTAAGTTTCAGAGGTACGTTAGGCATCCAAGTGGATATATTAAATAGGTAGTTGGATACATAAATCTGGACCTTACAGGAGAAGTCAGGTTTCAGATACAAGTTTGGGAGCCATTAGGTTATAGATGATATTAAATATCATGGATTGGATGAGACAGCAAGGGAGTGAGTAAAAAAAAAGGAGATCGGCATTCCTGGAGTAATGTGTCAAGTGCATGAATAGGGTTAAGTAGATGATTACTGACAAACGAGTTTTGGACTTGTGAATATGGAAGACTTTGGTGACTTTGACAAGCCATTTAGGTTACAGTAGTGGGGCTAGGTGCAATGGTCTGGCTGGAGTAGATTCAAGAAAGGAAAAAGAATTGTAGTTAGTATGTATATTAGTTTGGAGGGGAGCAGAGCAATAGAATGGAAGGGAATTTCATGTCAAGGGATTTTTTTTAATGGGAGAAACGATATTATTTTGTTTGATGATTGAACTATCTGATGTAGAATAGGGAAAATTGACATTTCAGCAGAGAGAAGAGAATCACTAGACTCATAGACCCTTTTCCTTACGGAAAATTTATCAAATACAGATTAGCTAAAAAATAACCACTTGAGTTTCAACACTTAGAATCAGTTAACATGATATGAATCTTCCAGTCTTTTTTCTTATGCATATATATACTATGTGTTTTTGAAGCACGGCTATGTGCTTTTGGAGTGTAATATGGCGTTATAATTTGCTCTTTTTATTCACTAATATATGGAGCTTGTTGATTTCTTAAAGTGATAGTCCTCCTTTTAGGACAAATTGTAATTAAGCCACTGTCTGAGAAGAAGCACTAAACTGTTAGAAAAGTAAACAACTATGTATACAAAATGAAGTTATGTAGCTAGCTCCACTGAAGGCTTTAAATAGTCATGTGTAGAATGGGACCTTGTTAATTAACTACATAAATAAAGGGAATAACATAATAAAAGAATCAATACTAATAATGTTTTGTTAGGTAGTATCACTGACTGGGGCTTTCTGTACATATCTGTGTATACCAGGCTGACAAAATAGCATATACATAGGTTTAGAGCTGTGCTAGAGTAGCGGGAGTGAAGTGGGTGAAGAGGAGGGAGAGGTTAGCAGATGAGGTCAGAGAAGTGAGGAGCCAGGTTGGTTGGGCCTTTACAGTAGCCACTAGCAGCATGTGACTATTTAAATTAAAATAAAAAAAAAAATCAGTTTCTGAGTCACACTAGCCACATTTTTATGTGCTGAATGTAGCTAGCAGTCACTATATTGGATAGTGCACATAAAGAATATTTCCAGTTCACAGACTGCTATTGGACACCACTTGTGTAGAGGCAAGGATTTAGGGCTTATTTTAGGGGACAGGAAAAGAAATTCAGTATGGCTGAGGCACAGGGTTGGAGGGAAATGAGGGACTGATGAACGACAGTTGACAGGTAATCAGAGCCCATAGTATGAAGGGTCTTGTATACCATGCTCAGAAATTTGGACTTTATTGTGAAGGTTTGCACAGTAAGGAGCTACCAAAGGATTTTAAGTAGAGGGACAGCATAGATTTACATTTTAGAAAGGTCACTCTGGCTGCACTTGGTGTCTGGACTGGTCAACTATATGACTAGTGGAAGTATTCTGTGATACTGGAAACACAGAAAACAGGGAAGTTTGGAGTGAGAAGTGTTGTGCTCTCTGTTGGACCTGCTGAATTGGTTGAGGTGATAGTTGGGCAGCCCCTGAGCAGCTAGCCATGGCACTCAGGAGAGGCACTTGGGTGGTGGAGATTTGGGAGTCATCAGTTGATAGGCGATTTTGGAAGCCATTGAAGGGAAGATGTGTGGCATGAGAGGAGGCCAAGGTGGAATCCTAGTAAGGTCGACATTGAAGGGAGCGGCACAATTAAAGCTCACTTAGAAGACCAAGAAGAAGGCAGTTGGGGAAACACTGAAGTTGATTATACAAACAGATGTTTTGCATTGTGTTTAAGATTTACAGAAAGGATCAGACCCACTTTGTGCTTCTATAGGAGGAAGATGGCAGATGAATTGTTTATTGCGGTTTGTTGAGACAGTGTGGTGATGCTTAAGCACGCCTGCTCTGGAGCTGCTCTGCCTGAGTGTGAAAATCTGTCACAGAATTAGTAAGTGCTACTTGGACAGGTTACTTTCCAACTCTGCACCCTTGGTTTTCTCGTCTGTAAATGCAGATGAGGATGATAATAGTACCTACACTCACCGAATTGTTGTGAGAATTCAAAGATTTAACGTATGTAAACAGTTGACAGTGCCTGATGCACAATAAGCATAATACTTCTTGTTGTAACACCATTAGATTAATTGAGATTTACAATGTAGTTGTTCAACCGTTACAATTTTAGAACCATTGTTAATTTCTACATTGACAGTTGCTTTATGTTTTTAATTTTCAAGTTATTCTTACGTTTCACACTATATGCTGAATCATATCTTACAGCATTTGAAACTATTAAATCATGTAAAGTATCTTTAATGTGCACCACATAAAACAAATCAATAAGCACTAGGTGAATTTTGTATGATTATCAAGGATTTGGGAATAATGATTATAATAGTATAAGGGAGTAAAATATATTTGTTTTAAGCTTTATATTTAACCTTTACTCCTGCTAACCAGGTGTTATATTGCTTTAAAGTGGTCTCTTAAAGAAGGAGCTCATGTCCCATTTTTTCTGTTTTAGTTTAATAGAAAGCAAAGGAACCGAATTTCAGGAAGGAGTTAATCAGCAGTGCCAGGTGCTGGTAAGCAATCCAGCAGAATAAAGTCAGGGGAAGCCTTTCTTGGATTTAGTCATGAGGCAGTTGTTGGTGAACTTGGTGCTGGTGACAGCAGTGTTAGGGGCATTCATTGCAGCAGGGCGATGAGAAGTGACTGATGGAAGACCACTTCTCCAAAGGTCTTTGGTTTTCAGGGGGAGGAGAAAGGGTGGAATTGTAGGGACGCGTGGAGTCTGAGGAGCTTTAGTTTTAAGGGTTGGAAAGAGTTGAGAATGAGTAAATGCTGGCTGGAAGAAGGCAATAGAGAAGGGTGTCAGAAAACAAAAGAGGGAGAGATCTAGAGCACACCGGAGAAAAGAAGGAAAGTATGATTTGAAGGCTTAATTTATAGTCTTTTGTTAGCAAGAGGGAAAAATGGTTAGAACATCTGATGAGAGTGGGCAAGGGAAGTAGAAAGGATACAAGTTTGGGGAGAGGTCCGAAGTAGCTGCTGCAGACAACAGGCAGGCCTTCTGACAGAAAACCAGGGAGGCTTGTTGGGTGATATTGTGGGCTCGCCCGGTTGAGGTAAGAGAACACTGATTTATACTGTCAACAGTCTGATCTTTTTCTCTAGCAGTGCTTGGCAGTCTTTGCCTAGATGTGAAGGAAATGGTCAATTTATGATGCAGAATTGAGGTTTTGCTAGGAGGGTGCTGTGAGTGACAGTTTGGCAAGGAAGTTTAGGATCTTGGTAAGAAAGATGTTGAAGTGATTAAACACGGTGTCTAAGCTGGAGTGGGGAAGAAGTAAAGGTAGGAGGCTGAAAGGAAAACAAGTTGAGGGAGCAGGAGAATAGGAGTCTTTAGGTTAAAGGATTTGGTATATTGGGACTAACGGAGTGAGAGTGGTAGAAGGACAGGAGACTGTAATCAGAGAGAGGCGTGTGTGAACTTAATATTGCAGAGATTGGGTAATTTTGGGTGTTCACAAGGTTTGGTTATGATTTAGGATATGAGTATGACAGTGAAGAGCTGAAATTACCTGGAGGTGAGAATCAGCAAAGTGATTAGGACAGGGAACTTACAAATATCATTTTATTGTATAGGTTTCCAAGTGAGTGTTAAAGTCACTCATAATAATAGCCAGTGGCTGGAACATCTTAATTGAGTGGATGAATGATAGAAGACAACAACAAGGATGAACGGGGGGTAGCTAAGCTCAGCAGCAGTTATTTTTGAAGATGCTTTCTCTGTGGATGCCTTGAGTCTGATATCAGAAATAATTATTTCTTCTGAGATCTTCCCTTTCCCCTTTATTTATCGACACTGTGAATCATTATACAATGACTGCTAGAAAACTTACAGAAAAAATTGTGGTTTGCAGCTTGCAAGTGTATGGACCTTGGTGGCAAGCATTTTGGGTATTAACCTAACTCTTGCCTCTATTTTAATTTCCTTATTTTTCCTTTTCCCACTAAACTTTTAAAGTGTTGCTACATATTATAAATAATTGAGTATCCCCCTTAAATTGAAGTTAGGGAACAAGGCAGGACATAAATAAATATGTTTAAGCAGTTGTTGGAGACGGTAGCAGTTCTTTTGTCATTCATCGCTGCCACTGCATAACCGTCACTGTAATTGTCAAACCTTTATTGTGTAGCCACTCTGTGCAGCTTCTGCTCTTGGCTTGGGGGATACAAACCAGCATCATAATTGTAGTAATGACAGTAATAATACCTTATATTTTTATATTTCTTTTATTTTCTGTGGTTTTCAGGGCATTCCCCCTGTATACCTCAAGGCTTCATAACGTCTCCGGTCTTACTAGTAACATTTAGCTCCGTCTTGTGCCCTGCCTACTGAACCTTGGTGTAGAATCAAGTCTAAATTTTTCCATTCTAAACCACTCATTGTTCCTAGACTTGAGCCTCTTTCTTTCTTTTTTTCTAAACCTCACTCAGCAGAGATCTCCAAGCTATGTAACTCAAGTCTCTTTTGTCTCAATTATTAGTGCTAAATGCATATAAACTTATGCTCACTAGGATTATAGATATGGGTTCCAGTTATTCAACCAGAAACCGTTTCTGGATGGGGTTTATCTGAGTCATTAGAATTCTAAATGCCTTTTTGTGTGGATGGTCTCTTTAACCCATCAAACTCCGAATGCTAATACTTTCCCATATACTCTTAGGTTCACTCTTTATGGATCATACCTTTAATTTCTGTGAGACTCCGTGCCCACATATTTGTACTGTTTCTCCTTTTTTATTTTGAGTCCTCATTGTCGTCCAAAGTGTGATTGCCCAGAGGGCTCTTAGTTTCCAAACTGGAGCTATAGTTCCTGTGTTACAAGTGTCATGCAGATTCTTTCCGTATGCTTCCTGGGCTTTGGAACTCCAGAGTTTTTTCTTTCTTTCTTTTTTTTTAAAGCAGTTTTCCATGGGTCATGTATCTGTGTATCGGTTTGCAAAAATTTTCACGTACTTTATCTTTAGCTGAGCTGTCAGAACTCTAACATTAAAAAGGTTAGCACTTGCTTAGTGTCAAATGGAATAAGAAGTGCTACATAGTGAAAAAGAAAGTTGTCACTGAAGGCTGGAGCTGCAAGAGAAAGTAAACTTTGACACAAAGATTAGGAAAAAATTAATCATAGAAAAACCAAGCATGAGGGTAAACTATTCGGGCTTTTCTCTGGCAACAGTGAGTGAACCTGTTTATATAAAGAGTGGAGTTCATGGGAAGGAGCAGTAGACGGTGATATTCAAGGAGCAGTTGGCTAGAGTGTGAAGGAAGTGGGACTTTAACTTCCATTCTAAGCACAGGAGTTGATGATTACAAATACTACTGCAGTGCTGTTTTGGGACGATGAATCCTGCGTTGTATTGAGAAGAGATTGGAGAAAAACTGGGGACAGAGGAACCGTAAAGGAGATTTTTCGGAAAAGTCTAAGAGTAATGTGATAATGATTTGGGCTCTGTTGATTTAAGCAGGGAATGAAGAGGAAGGGAAATGTGAGCAACTTCATGTAAGAGGGACTTATAGCTTTTAATTATTAACTAGATTTGAGTGAAGGAGAGAGGGGTCGAAGACTTTGGTTTTAAGCCTAACTAGAGGAATGGTAGTATGAGTGGCTTAAATGAGAAAGGGTTAACAGGACACTTGGGAAGGTGAAAGGACATTTCCATGAGTGATTTGGACTATAGTTACATATTTGTAGATATGTTTGACACATATGTGTTTGAGAGTATATTGAGGTGAGAGCAATATACAGTTGTCTGTGACTACGTAATGACACTTCTCATTAGATGTAATCAAATTCCGTTAAATCTGTTTTTGAGATATGTTTGTGGTTATTGAAAAGGTCAATATAGTATTGGCCAAAAAACATTTTGAGAATAAAAAAATAAAACATAGTATCTAAAGAGCATTAGCCCAAAATAATGAGAGCAGTCAGGTTACTAAAAAACTGTACTTGCATGCAGAGGAATGCAAACATCCTTCCTATCGTCTTTTATGAAAGAGTAATAATAATAGAGGGTAGTTTTGCTAATGTTTTTATTTGGCAAACTAAAAGTGGGCAACTCTGTGTCATTACCCAGAATTTTTGTTCGAGTTTGACCTAGTTCTTGAAATTCAGAAGTCTGGAACACTCTTCTGAATGTTGGAGCTTACCAACTTCAGGGACAGTAAGAATTTTACAAACACTTTTAGGTATTTTAATAAAATCAACATACATGACTCACTTAAAATAACAAGTAGAAATGGTAGGGTTAATTAAAAGTCAACTAAATACAATTAGAAACACATAGTTCTTATAAATTGCTTCTGTTTGTCTGACAGTATAACAATTGTAAAATAACAGATAGCTTTTCTCAAGGTGATTGGCTACTTGAACATGTTTTTAAAAGAGAAAATGCGGTTAAGTGCTGGAAGACAGAGGTAGCTTCTGTGTATACATAATGCACACGTACATGTACAACATCTGTCTATTCTGGGGCCTTGTCCATTACTCAGCAAATGATTTTTTTCCTTAGCATTCTTAATATTTAAATTTTTCATTAATGTAGTAAAAATGATAAAAAATTTTAATACAGTTGGGTCAATAGTATATGTATTATATTTAAAAGATTTAAATATACATATTTAAATACATATTTAAACTACATGCAAAATAACTTAATCTTTTAAAATGACCACTTTTTTAGATGATGGTAGTTTTTTAACAGATGGCAGACTTTTAAATAACTGTATAAACTTCAGTTATTTGCATTGTTAGAGTCTATTCATAAGTAGGAATTTGACCTGTTTTCTCTTTCTAGGCCTACATAGCCTTCCTCAGGACACTTGACAGGACTGTGTGACTTTTTTTTCTTCATTGTGGTAAAAAACGCATAACATTAACCTTACCAACTTAATCATTTTAAAGCATGCAGTTGTGTAGTGTTAAGTATATTCACGGTGTTGTGTGACGGATGTCAAGAACTTTTCATCTTGCAACACCACCATGTGACTTTCTGAAAACGGGAGTTTTTACTGAGATTTTCAAGTGCTTCAGGGACAGAGCTTATCTGAGATACAGATTGCATGTTGGTTTCCTCAATTCCCTGCACAGAAAACTGATCCAAACTCATCAGATGGAAAACTTGCTTGCCTTCTGTGGCCTTGGAAAGTTGTTTTTATTTTTCTAAAGAACTTAAAAAAATGACCCAGCTTTGAGTTGGCATATCTTATTAACACAGTTTGGAAAACTTGTATTTATTCTACCCCAGTTTATGAATTTCTTGGAGGAAAATATAATGCTAATACTCAGACCTGATGCACACACTGACTCTTTGGCATGTCTGTGTTCATGCCCATCTGTTCCTGTGGCACTGCGCCCACTATTGCAGGAGCGTGCCAGCAACAGTGAGGCATGTGAGCCAGCAAAGATGAATTGTTTGGATGGAATACACTATTCTGTAATACTAATTAATTTTGAGCTGATGAATCTACATGAGATAATGTTAACCAAATACAAAGTAATGTCATTGAAGATAAAATTTATTTTGACTTGTGCAGAAGTGTATCACAGATGTTTTAGACTACTATTGAGAATAGTTAGGGTTAGTGTATATTATGATTCCAGTGATCGGTTTTCTTTAATTTCGAATGTAAGAAAAAAGTAATAGTTTTCTTGCAGCAGATTATAGATACGGTAGAAAGTGTTGTGGCATTGTAGGTTATAGATTTATACTTATAAGGTATTACTCTACATTTCTTGAAATGTGTTAATAATATACTGAACTTAAAAGCAGACATTTAAAAAAATTTAAGTGTATTTTATTGATTATGCTATTACAGTTGTCCCAGTTTTTCCCCCTTTGCCCCCCTCTGCCTAGTACCCCCCTTCAAGCAATCCTCCCCACCCCTTAGTTCATGTCCGTCCACAGGTCCTGCATGTAAGTTCTTTGGTTTTTCCATTTCCCATGCTGTTCTTAACTTCCCTCTGTTTTGTTCCTACTGATTATGCTTCTTAATCCCTGCAACATTACCCCATTCTCCCCCTACTTCCTCCTGGCTGATAACCCTCCAGATGATCTCCATATCTATGATTCTGTTCTTGTTCTGGTTGTTAGCTTAGGTTTTTTGTTTTTTGTTTTTAAAGATTCATTTGTTGATAGTTGTGAATGTGGAATGCGTTTTAATTCATCGTTTTAATCTTCTTCTTTTTCTTAAATAAGTTTTGTTAACATTTTCTGTAATAATGGCTTGGTCATGATGAACTCCTTTTGTCTGGGAAGCACTTTGTCTACCCTTCCATTCTAAATGATAGCCTTGCTGGATAGAATAATCTAGGTTGTAGATCCTTGCTTTTTATCACTTTGAATACTTCTTGCCAGTCCCTTGTAGCCTGCAAAGTTTCTTTTGAGAAATCAGCTGACAGTCTTATGGGAACTTCTTTGTAGGTAACTCTCTGCTTTTCTCTTGCTGCTTTTAACATTCTCTCTTTATCTTTAACATTTGGCATTTTAATTATGATGTGTCTTGGTGTGGTCCTCATTGTGTCCAACTTATTTGGGACTCTCTGTGCTTCCTGGACTTGTAGTCTGTTTCCTTCATGAAATTAGGGGAGTTTTCTTTCATTTTTTTTTTTTAAATAAGTTTTCAATGTCTTGCTCTTCCTCTTCTCCTTCTAGTACCCCTACGATTTGGATGTTGTAATATTTGGAGATAAATCCTTGGTTGTCGGACTTCCATACAGTTCCATTTTCTGACGGTTCTGGGTTTTATTAGTTTTGACATAAGGTTGCAATTCTTTCTATGGGTGCATGAGGATGCATGGCATGTCTACCTAGGCCTCCATCTTGACCAGAAATCCCCTCCTCTTCTTTCTAAAGTAGAAATCCACAACAATGTGGTAAATTTGAAGAACAGTTTTCAGAACAATACAAGTTTAATTACTTGCCATTCCCTAGTTCTCTGAGGCTCTACTTAAAAGTTATATGAGGTTAAAATTTCTTTCTTTTTTTCTTCTGAGAACCCCAGTTTTTGAACGAGGAGTTTTTTGGGTGGACCAGGGAACAGGGAAGTGCTGCATCTAAAAGAAGGTGCTGGGCCTCTTGATGGTGAAGCATGGCTTGTGCTGGCACCCGGTGGGGCAGTGGGAACTTGATCTTGGAGTCGTAGAACTGCTTGCTTGACTGCCCGCCAGTGGCACTTGCTGGCTGCAATCTCCTCCACCTTCATGATCTGGATGGAGTGGGTGTGGGCACAGTGCTGGACCCTCTTGTCTTGGGAGGCCTAGGTGACCGCCGGTGGTAGTCATATTCCAGTATTCCCCGTACATGTTGTGGGTCCCACTGCGGGATATAGCACAGGCAGATACCAAAGTCCTTCACCCTAAGATGAAGAGACTTCCTGTGGTATGTGTATAGCATCATGGTTTTTAAAACCTGCTTGGGGTTTAACCTTTACTGGAGTCATGAATCCTTTTGAGAATTCAGTGAAAACTTGGAGTTTTTCTGTATCCCTCTTAAGAAATACTAGTATATAGTCTATATCCATTTATTGTTTCAACTAATAGTTATTGGAAATAATATTTAATCACCCTAAAAGGGAATTTTTTGAACACTTGCCCACAGTAGAAGATTTCCCCTGAAGATTTCTTTATCTTCTTCAGCTGAGACACAAAGTACCAGAAGAGGGACTTGGCAACATCATTAGGTACAAAGAAGCGCATGTGGCAGAGGGGCGGTGTGCGGCACTTAGGGGTGGGCAGGCAGGGCCCCGTCACCGTGTGCTCTGGCAGTGTGCCTGGGGCATTCATAGCGTTCTCTCCCCGTTTGCCACCACCCACAAAAGGCAGAATTTCTTATATATTGTATAATCCTTTACTTGTATGTTGTACTTACAGTATTTGAGCCTCAGTTCCTTATCTATTAAATGAGAATAATAGTCACCTGTGCTTCATCGAGACTTTGTAATAATAAGATTAGATAGTTTCATAAGTTCTAGAAAATGATACTACAGTTGTGGCTAAATAAAATATATGCTATAAATGCAAGACATGTTAGTGGCAAATTAAATAGTAATATAAAAAGGATATAACTTATGTTCCTGTACTCTCAGAGATAGCTACAGTGAACACGTTTGTATGCATATTTCCAGAAAATTACAAAAAAAAAGCAAATGATAATATATATGGTATCCTGCACATATGTTGCTTTTCCCTTCATATATCTTGGAGGCCTTTGAATCGGCCTATGAAACTATTTCATTCTCTTTCACCACTGTATAATATTTCCTAGTTCTCCCTTTATTTCATTAGTTCTGGTTTTGAGGGGCATTTGATTAATACCACTTTTTGATGAGTATAAGCAATATTGCAACATAATTTTTTGTATACTTGTGTGAATGATATCTATTTGTATGAAAAATTTCTAGACATAGAATTGTAGGTCAAAGGTCATTATATTTTAAATTATGACAGATATTGCTAAATTACCTTCTAGATGGGTTACACCAAGAGTCAAGTCTGTTTTCATTACATCTCTGCCAATACTGGGTAACATCAAATTTCATAGTACTTGCCAGTCTTATAGGTGCAGATTGTTATTACACTGAGTCCTTATAATTGTGAGTGCATTAAGTCTTCTCCCTCGTATGTTTTGCTTTATTCTTTCAGTGAAACACTTTGAAGTGTCTGTTGTCCATTTCCCTATTGAATCAGCTCTTATTGACTAGTCAAGGGGCCCTCGTATTTTAAGAAAATTGGAACTTCTCTCAGATGAATCCCAAATTAATTGATTTATTTTTTGGTTAGTTTATGACATTTTTTTAGTGCAAAAATTTTTAAAGTTTTTTGGTTCATGTTTATAAATTTTTTATTGTTTCTAAGACTCCCCCAAGTGCAATTTTTCATTTACAGTGGTCTTAAACAGTAAAAAAGAACTTCTTGTTCCATCTAATTTTTGTCTCAGCATAGGTAAACTCAACTAGCTCAGTGATTCTGTGAAATTTCCTTTGAAACTTTAAGGATGAGTACTCACATTCTAGAAGAAATTCCTAACAGCCTGGGCAAAAGTAGAACCTACTTCTTGCTGCCTGACAGGAGAACAAGTGTCTAAGGGCATTGGTAAGGGTTTGGCAAGAACATGTGGAGACTTCCTGTGGTATGTGCGTGGCATCATGGCTTTTAAAACATGCCTAGGGTTTAACCTTTACTGGGGTTGTTGCATCCACCAACCGCGAGAACAAATGTCGGAGACTTTCAGGGTTTCAAAGATGTTACTTTATTGGCCAAAGTTTTACCTGCGCAGGGGCGAACTCTCCAGACATGTCCCGAGACACAGTGCTCCTTAGAGCTGCAGATGAGAGTCGCGCCTAACGCTCACAACTAAGGGTTTTTATGGACGTGAGCAAGCAAGGCGGGCACAGAAGCGAATGTGGCGGTTAGCGATTGGCTCAGCAATACAAAGGGGTCACCCATCATTGGTGGTTTCAAAATCACGCGGGCAAACAAACAAGGCAAATCATTGGTGGGTTCGAAATGAACTCAGGGGCAAAAAATTTTCTTCCTTAGTAACAAGTCAGATGGCTATCTGCTTGCAACATCTGCTTGCTTAAAGGGTAACAGCCCACTTCTTGGCTATGAACAAACAACAGGCTTCCCTATGGCTATTTCTAGCAACACAACTTTCAACTATAACAGGGTCATGGATCCTTTTGAGAATCCAGTGAAAGCTTGGAATTTTTCTGTATATCTCTTAAGAAACATGTTAGTATATAGTCTATATCCATTTAGTCTTTCAGCTGATATTTATTGTGTGCCTGTTATGGGGCTGGAAGGAGTTTAGTGTACTTGAGGTAACCGTAGCCTACATGCTACATACACTGCCCCACTACTTAGCACGTTTCTTGACACATAGTGGATCTTGAATAAATGAGTGTGCTAGGCCCAGTGACAAGTGCCTTTCTTGTTTTTATAACAACATATTTGAAGTAGATACTAACCTTTAGTTTTGTTGATTTTACTCTATTATAGTTTAGTTTCTATGCTACTGAATTATCCTTTTATTCTTCTTTTACTTGTTCTGTGACTTGAATTTGCTATTCTTTTTCTAGCTTCTTGAGATGGAAGCTTATAGATTTTTAATCTTTTATATTGCATTTAGAAATGTAAATTTACTTTTCAGTATTGCGTTAGCTGCATTTCATGAGTTGTGAAATGTTGTAGTTTCATTAGTTAGTTAAAAATATTTTTTAATTTCCCTGATGATTTCTTCTTTGGCTCATAGATCATTTACAGTGTGTTGCTTATATTTCTGAACATCTGGCCATTTTCTAGTTATTCTTCTGTTATTGATTGCTAGTTAAATTTCACATGCTCTGTATGATTTCAGACCTTCGAAATTTGTTGAGACCTTATTTAGCATATATTTAATAAGTGTTCTATGGGCACTTAAAAAGAATGTCTATTCTGTAGTTGTTGAATCTAGTGCCCGATGCGTCTCAGGTTAAGTTGGTTAGTTGTGTTGTTTAAATTTTCTATGTCTTTACTGAGTTTTTTTGTCTGCTTGTTTTATTACTCACTGAGAAAGGTATGTCAAAATTGCCAGTCACGATTGTGGATGTTTGTTTTTCTTCTTTTAGTTCTGTCAGATTTTGCTTTATAAATGGAAGCTTTAAATTTAGAGCATATAGAAATTTAGAATTATTTTATCTTTCTTTGAAGATAATAACCTTTTATGTCCTGGCACCAGGTAATCAGCTTTTAGACAAGACGGGCTGTTTTCATAGTGGTATGGCCATAGACAGATCCTCAGCTTCTGTTAGTCTGAAGACCACTTTATTTCACCTTTAGTTTTGAAGGATATTTTCAGTGGGTATAGAATTATATGTTGACCTTTTTAAAATAAAGAGTTTATTTATTTACTTTTAGAGAGAGGGGAAGGGAAGGATGAAGAGAGGGAAAGAAACATTGATTGGTTGCCTTTCACACATGCCCTGACCAAGGACTGAACCCACAACCCAGGCATGTGCCCTGACCGAGAATTGAACTGGCAACCTTTTGCTTTGTGGGATGACACCCAGCCATACACTGTCAGGCCTATATGTTGACCTTTATTATTTTTTTCTTTCAGTTCTTTAAAGATGTCATTTCATTATCTTCTTCTGGCCTTTATAAAGTCTGTTGAAAAGTTAGCCACCAGTATTATTGTTGGTCCTTTTAAGGCAGGGGTTAGCAAATTTTGACTGACCTGCTTATATAAATAAAGTTTTATTAGAACACAGCCATGCTTGTTTATTGTCTGTAGCTGCTTTCACGCTACAATGGTAAAGTTGAGTACTTAGGTCACAGATGGCATGGCCTGTAATACCTAAAATATTTACTGTCTGGCCCTTTACAGAAAAGGTTTGCTGACCCTTTCCTTAAGGAGATGTTTTTTTTTCTCTGCATGCTTTTAAGATTTTTTTCATTCTGTTTTATTTTTAGCAGTTTGACTGCTATGCCTAATGTAGTTTTACGTTTGTCCTTTTCTTAAGATTTTTAAGTGTGTGGGTTTATGCATTTCATCAGTCTGGAAAAATTCTTAGCCATTATCTCTTGAAATAGTGCTTTTGTCTCATTCTCTCTCCCCTCTCTTTTTGGGACCCTAATTAGAGGTATTTTCGATATTTTGACTATACCCCACATGCCTCTGATGCTCTGTTCTCTGTTTTCCATTGTTTTATACCTCCGTGCTTCAAATTATATATTTTCTTTGGACCTGCGTTCCAGTTCTATAATTTTGTTTTTTGCTCTTTCTAGTTTGCTGTAAACCTATCTGGTGAGTTCTTTTAAAAAATTTGTTAGGTCAAAAGGCAGTTTCATTTTTAGTTTTCTGAGGAAATTCCATACTGTTTTCCATTGTGGCTGCATCAGTCTGCATTCCCACCAGCAGTGCACTACATCTTTTTTCTCTGCATCCTTTTCTCTACATCCTCTCCAACAGTTGTTATTTGTTGATTTGTTTACGGAGAGCATTATGCTAAGTGAAATAAGCCAGGTGGTGTAAGACAAATACCATATGATCTCACCTATAAGTGGACCCTAATCAACAAAGCAAACAAGCAAACAAAATATAACCAGAAACATTGAAATAAAGAACAAACACAGTAACCAGAGGGGAGGTGGGAGGGGAAAATGGGGGAAAAAGAGGGAAGGGTTGTCAGGAACATGTATAGAGGACACATGCACAAAACCAAAGGGGGATAGGATCGAGGGTGGGAGGTGGGGATGGCTGGGGTGGGGGAAGTGGCGGGTGGAAAATGGAGACAAGTGTACTTGAACAACAATAAAAAATTAATAAAAATATTATTAATTTATTTTTGGAGAGGGAGAGAAACATTGAAGTGCAAGAGAAACATTGATCGGTTGCCTCTTGCAAGGCCCCAGCAGCAACCCAGGCATGTACCCTGACCTGGAATCGAACCAGTGACCTTCCAGTTTTTGGGTCAATGCCCAACCCTGACTCAGCCACACCAGCCAGGGCTGGTGAGTTCTTAATCCCATATACTGTGTTTATCAGTTCTGGATGTCTATTTAATTATTTTGTGTAGTTTATACTACTTTGTTGATATCCCCTATCATTTCATCTATTTTGTCCATCTTTTCCTGACTATATTAATTGTAGTTACTTTAAAGTCTCTGTTTGATAACTCTAGTATCTGAAGTACCAATGGATCTGTTTCTTTCTTTTTTCATTCTTTTTTTGTCATTTGTTCACATTTTTAGCATGTATCTTATATTTTGATTAGATGCTGAATATTTAGGATAAAAACGTTGTTGAGGCTCTGGATGATATATTTTTCTTCCAAAGTGGTTTGTGTTTTTTTCAGACAGGCAGATAGAGTACTAGCAGACCAGTTTGATCCTGTTTAAGCTCAATTTTAGGCTTCGTAAGGTCTTGATTATTTCAGTTTTTCTCATACTCTTAGAAAATATCCTTACTCTTCCATCATGGCCCTTCTGTAATCTTAACTGAAAGCCAGGGTATTTACCAAGGCTTCTCTACTTGGGAGATACTTGAATGCCATCTTCTTTTCACAGCTGTGTGTGGTTGCTGAATTTTCTTTGCAGGTATTTAAAACCTCCCACCTCCCTCCCACCTTCTGTTTTCTAGTGGATTTTCTGAATCTTGCCCTGGGAAAATTGTAGCTAACTACTTGAGGGTGTTTGTACACAGATTTTTTATCCCACTTCATTGGTTCCCTTCTCTGTCTTTTTGGCCCTCAAGTTCTAGTCCTTTTGGTATGTCTATATCTATATCTATCTATATAAAATATTAGATCATGACTAATATATATACGTATTAGATCATGACTCTTCGCTATTCAGAGCCCTCCAGAGGTGCCTTATTTTATTCAGTGTAAACACCAAAGTCCTTAGTATTATTTACCCTACTTTCATTGTCTCTTTTGCCTAGAGTGCTCCCCCTACCCAGTATCTGCATGGCTAACATCCTCATTTGTAACTCTTGTTCAGATATCTTTTTATTTAACCTACTATGACCATTCTATTTAAAATTGTCTCCTTGTTTCCCGTCTGCATTCCCTCTTCCCTATTCTATTTTTCCTTTATATCATCTCAGTACTTATACTTTAGCTATTTAATAAGTTTGTTGAATGTTTTTACATATTAGAACAAAAACTCTGAGGGCAAGGACACAAGGATTTTTGCCATTTTTGTTCATTGGTTTGTCCCAAATGCAAATGGAAACCAGATGAGAACAGAGTGACAGAATCTAAGGGAGGAGGGAATTTCAAGACGAAGGATTATTGGTCGTTGTGTCAAAGGTGGAGGAATAATGTAAAAGTATTTATGAGTTTTTTGTATTGGGTTTTTTAATTAGAAAGTTATTTGTTACTTTTGTGAGAGAAATTTTAACAGAGGAATGAGAGAGGAAAGATTTGAAACAAGTATTGAGGAGGTGGTGACAGCAGTTGTAGACTATTTTTAATTTTGTAAACAGAATAGGAGGAAAAATTCATGCATTTTACTTGGATAATTTGTGGCTCCTCTTTTTAGAGCATTTATAGATGGTCGATTAGGTAGTTGGGGTTTTCTGTTTTACTAACTCTTGTTTTATTTAGTGCATGCTTTGTGCCAGAAACTATACAAGGTTCTAAGTATCATCAAGATGGCATAACCGATCTGAAAGTTTCTAACCCTTCACGTTGTGCACATAACTTACTGAGGAGGTCTACCCCTTTAGCTGCATAGCAAACAGAAAAGGCAGGGTTCTGGCTTTCATCTCCAGCCTTTTTCCCCTGCATACCTATTCATGTGTACAGTGCACCAGTTGGCGTAGGAGCATCTTTTATTTGAGTGGTTTTCAAAGCAGGAAGGGGTGTGGTGCCCGTATTATACATGTAGAAATTTTGACAGGGCTTGAAAAAGGACCAGCCCTCCCCTCCATAAAGATTTTGATGCATCCTTTTGGGATGTATCTCTGATTGGAATTTGCTATTCCTTATCACATTTTTCAGTCCATCATTACTGGATTTAAGTTTCATGTGTTGCTTTCTCTGGTGTATAAATTTGGGTGAGTGTTTTGAGGAAAAAGAAGGTAATTGTGTAGCGCACTACACTCAAAGTGATGCAGGGTCTTTTTAAATTTCAGTCCATCATGGATGAACTTCAGTAAAAATCACGTATTTTTCAGATTATAAGATGCACCCCCCTCCCATTTGCGAGAGATAATGGTTGTTAATGCTGCTGTCAATTTCTGTTTACATTTACATTGGTGAAATACTATGTTATTTATGTTATTAAATATTTTACCACAATGTTTGCTTCAAAATTTTCCCCCCGTTTTTCCTCTAAAACCTAGGAGTGTCTTATGGTCTGAAAAGTATGGTACAACAAAAAATAAATTACTAGGAAAATGAAATGAAAGAAAAGCCATGCAGAATACAAGCCCCCATTTTTCTTAGATTCAGAAGACATGAAGTTACACTGTTGAATTGCTCTGTCAGCTCTCTAACTGTGCTTTCTCTCAGTTCGGCACATAACTTAGCGGATTGTAACAAATGTGTGTGGATTCGTAATGGTTCCTGGAGCAGACTTTTTCCGCTCACACTTTGAGTGGCACTGATACAGCATACAGTGCTGCAGTCTAACATTTTCCTTAATTTACATGGTCTTTAAATGGAGTGGGAGGTTTTAAAGACTTATGGATTGTAAGTTTTTTTTAATGGCAGTTTATTCTATCTAAAAGCCCTACTACCTCCTAAGTTCTTACATTTAACTGGTAAACTTAGTTGTTGTTCTGTACTGGTGCTGAAGTAGAGTGGCTTCCTGGTAATAGTAAGATTTTCTTTAACAGTCCAATTACGTATTTTTCTCTCTTGTTTGAAACTATAAAAACAGGCATATTTTGAACATGAAAGGAAAGGTTATACCGCTTAACACCACAAGATGTCACTTATGTAAAAATAAAGTTGGTGTCCTAATACTTAAAGTTGGAAAGGTACAGGGAAATAGTTAAGTGAAGAACTAGGTAAATAAAAAAATGCATATTTGAAACAGGTATTGGCTTTCAGCAGAGGCAATGAAAGTATTGCCAACTTAGCATTAATTTGAATAAACTTTTGATGTTTATCAAAGAGAATTTTAAACAATGCATGTTAATACAATAACATGTTAATAGACCATGTTTGAATTAACATCAGGGAGGCAGATTAAAATGATTCAATACAAGTGACCATATTATGAGGATAAACTAGGGGTCATGGTATTAACTCTTTCAAATCTTTGTTGCTTTGATAACAAGCAAAGAGGAGTTTGGAAAGAAATGTTCAATTTATATCAGAATTATTAATAGGTCTTTATGGCATATCTGTGAGAAGTTGAATATTACATCAGGTTGAAATAGTTCCTAGGGTTTTCCATGTCTCTTTTCTCTGAACCTCAAAGTTATTATTACTCTTCCTGTGTCAAGAGAAAAGATACTCACCTTTGTTGTTGAAGACTATCTTTTCTGTAAACACAAAGAGCAAACCCTTTGCCTATATTGGGCCCCTGTTCTCTTGTTTGTAGTTCTGGAGAGCATGTCAGGACCTAACGGTGGTGGGGAAGGGGCTCCGGCGTCTCAGTCGCAAAAGAAATGTTTCCTTGGGCCATGAGTAAGATATAACTAGTTTCAGAGGTTGGGACTTCTTAAAAATTGACAGTTCATTATTCTTCACTGCTCACTTCTCTCTCTGGGTAGCACTGATAGAGAATAATGATGGAGAACTGTTGGGGAAAAGTAAAGAGGATCAGGAATGAAAAAATGAATTTTCTTTCTTTTTTTGACATGCATACGTGTGATTACATTTTTTTTCTAGGAAATTAGTTCCTATCTGATTACTTCAGTTTTATTCTTAACTCCAATAAAGTTTTTGAGGTTTCTTTTAGCTTTTAGGTTTTTCATTTATAAAAAGTATACATGCTCATTAAGTAAAACAGGAAAATAACAAAAAGAGGAAAAAAAATCTTATATGTGGTAATGTTAACTTTTCTCCTTTTTCAGTTGCCTGTGCAATGTGAAAGAGTCTGAGATGTCTTAAGAAAGGATAGTAAATTCATTACAGTGAACATTTATAGTAATTTACTATTTGGTAATTGTATATCCTCAGATGTAGTTTTTATATATTACTGTCTCTACTGTTAATGTATTTTCTAGTTGTGTTTTTAATTAGAAAAAAGTAAGCCTTCATATGATTTTGTAGGTTTAAGACAGGAAATACATATTTAATTATAAATAAGAATGCGGTTATTTAACATTGCCTATCATATTTCTGATTCTTATGAAAATGATGTATTTTAATAGCTGTATAATGTGAAAATCTAAATATGGACTTTCCTTTTGTATAGGAATGAAGATCTAAAGCAGATGTTGGAGAGCAACAAAGATTCTGCTAAATTGGATGCAATGAAGCGGATTGTTGGGGTAAGTAAAATGGATCATTTTGACTTTTGGAAAACGAACATGTAGTGATTGTATTAAATATACATATTAAATATAATGTTAAATACCAAATTGAACGTGCCATTTGCCTTTCAATATTAACTTAGAACTTCATATCTAAAGTGTTTTGTAAGAAATACCGAAGTGTTAAAATTCAGAAACTTGAGTTCTAATTCTGTCTTTTCTGTGTTTTGATTTCCCTGTTTCTTAACATCAAGATACTTCTCCTGTGAGATAAAGGGTGCTAATCATTTTGAAGACAGATTATATAAAGCAATATTTTGACTTCCTACAAAGAGGGATATTAATTACCTAATGGAGTTTTTTGGTCATTTTATGACCTAAAAATTGTGAGCATGCTTTCTGTGTTTTAAGTTTCATTAATTCCAATAGAAATGTTTTATTCAATTTAGTAGCATAGCGCTTCTAATGAGTATTAGTAAACATAAGAGCATTGTCCAGTTTTCACTTGCAATGCAAAATCCATACAATGGGCTAATATTAGTAGGGGGTTTCTATTGTCAGCTAAAAAAAACATAATGCAATTCCTAATTATTTTTTAATCAGTAATAAAATATTTTTGCAAATTGTGTTGCACTTGCTCTCATTGTATTTGTTTTTTTACATTATGAGTGAAAAAAACTGGCTTAATTTAGTGGCTTGTCTAATGCTTAATGGTTCTGTGAAACTATTTCACAGAACTAGTTCAGTTCAGTGTGATGCAGACACCAGCCCGCAGTGTCCGTATCATTATGGATGAAATGAGACATTCACACGGACTACTGAGTCCGGTGGAGGAAAAGGGACAGCATGGCTTTTCTTTCAACGGGAGCAAAAGCCTTGGCCCTTGCCATGACCGGCCTTTATTGTGTTTCTGGGCACAGTACATGATGGTCCTCATTTACTATGCACAGGTTGCTTTAGGCAGTTACCTTTTATAGCAAACAAAGGAGCCAATGCCAGTAATCACATCACAGAAGAAGGATATTTGCAAATGAAAAGGCAAAAATGGTTGAACCAGTTACACTCATCCTTGGAAGG
>PVKM010009452.1:0-31629 GCA_004027735.1 Carollia perspicillata
GAAGGCAAAGCCAGGATTCAGACTCCAAGCTCAGTGCTCTTTCCATCACACTGCCCTCCTGTTGCATAACAGGTTCAATTTCAAATCCACCTGTTTATGACCTAAGTGAAGTTGTTTTAATCCAACTTGTTTATGACAAAGAAAAAAAAGTGGCTTTGCTATAAGTATGAAGTCAGCTGTGTCAGTATGTCATCATTCCACATTGCTTTGATATAAGAACGAACTAAGTCATACCAGGATGTCAGCATTCTACATCTGTTGTCCCTGACAAGCAATCAGCAGCAAGCCATGGAGGGCCCCCTGGGGGCATATGGATAAGAACTCGTGCAGAAGCAACTAGGCAAGAGGACATTTAGACTATAAAATACTGAGAGTTAGTGAGGACAATATATCTCAGAGTTTCAGTTTGGGTGAAACCTAAAAATTCTCTGTAGACCCTCGGGGCATTGGCTCCTGTCTTGGCAAGGCACTACATGCAGACAGTGGTGATAAACCCTGCAGGGGCTGGGGAAAGGGATCAGAGGCCTACCTGCACCGGTGTCTTTGTTCCTCAGCAACTGTGCTCTAGCAACCAGGACTTTTACTTTTCTGCTGGCAACAGGGGAAATTAGCTCTTTGGTTGTTTGCCCACTCTGCCCAATGCCACCTTCTATAAAAAGGTGCAGCTCATATTCAATTTGGACTTTATTCCTTCACTTCCTCTTGCCTAGAACAATAGTGTAATTCCTCTGTAGTTGTTTGGAGCATGTTATTTCTTTATTTTGCTCAGTAAGAGATATTATCCTGTATGCATTGGCTTGTAAAATTATATTCCCATGGCGAACCTGCGCTAAATAAACTGCAAGCAAAGACAACTCTTCCTGAGCATAACTTTTGCTGCCGCCCACAAAACAAAACAGAGCACCTTCTCCATCCCCCTGGATCCTGGTCCAGTGTGAGGCTCTCGGAATGAAATACCAGAAGCCAGGGAGAGGCTTTGCATGGCCTGTTTTCTATTTCTGAGTAAGCAGCTTGGGACTGGGGAGTAATCCTAAGTGATTGTGGTAGATCTGGGCGAAAGTTTGGGACACAATAAAAAAAGGTTTGATATTTTATAACATAGGAAAATGAAATGACAGCATTCTGTTAGTACTACCATCTTCCCCGTTGCCTATAAAAAGTGGTCATCACAGCTAACGTTTTTCGAAGCACCCTGCAGCCATTAGTTTAGTTAATCTTGAAAACAATCCTATGAGTTAGACACTATCGTGACCATCATTTCGAGATGAGGAAATGAGACGCAGAGAGGTTACGTACTGCTAAAGTCAGGCCTCTAGAAAGTGGCAGAGCCAAGACGCAGACCCAAGGCCTGGGACACAAAAGACCAAATGGTTAGCCAAGGTACCGTTTCCCAATAAACCCAGACTGCAGTCTTTCATTGTCCCCCACCACCTCTAACCAAGACCACAGAATATTCTTGCCCTTTTTATGAGTCCTTCCAGCACGTGACAATGCCCACGGGTACTGAGAACTAAACCACTACTAGTGACATATGACGTAACTGGAAGTCATCGTCAGGAATGAGCGTTTTCAATACAGCACAGGCAGCGCTCATACGGACGCTTAAGCAACCTAAAAAGTGAACTGCGAGAAAAAAGAAGTTTATGAGCTCTCTGGGAATTGAGACTCTATTTCCTCTTTTCTTCTTTTTTGTATTTCCCTCAGCACTCCATGTGTTATTGTGAACTTCATAGGCATTTAATAAATGCTGGTTGATTAAGTAAATGGAAGGCTCAAGTGTATTTTGGGCAAATGAGCTTCGGTGACACCCCATTTATTACTTACCCGTTTGACAAGACGTCACATCCACAAATCCCTCCCCACATTTATTACTTAATTTTCAAAGTGCCCTCCCACTCTCCTCAGGGAGAGAGGCGGGGCCAAGAGTCATATTCCCATTTTGACAGGTGAGAGAAACTGAAATACAAAGAGTTTAACAGCCCTTCGCCATGGTAACCCAGCCAGGCAACCAGGGAGCCAGTCACAATTAGGCTCAGGGCCTGGGCCTTGGTATCAAAGGGGAACATGCCAAAATCCTCGTCTCCTACAGGACTGATCCTTTTCAGAACAGGGAGGAGGTTCCTGACATGAAATAAAATGCTTAGCTAAACATAAAGGAAGGCTGCCAAACACAGTTAGGTCATCACATTTGACTTTGAGAGAACATTCTGTTCACGCTATCAACCTGCATTCACTTTCAGCACACTTCACCATAAATACTTCTGACTCACTATCTCGGGAAATATTTTTTATCTTAATAAACTCAATGCAAAACGTAATCTAAATCGGCTTGTGCATTCTTGAGTCTGAGCCACAAGCTGCATTTAATAAAAATCAGTGGAAATAGCAGGGGACTTCTGAACAACCACAGTTCGTTATCGGACGTGGGGCTGCTGGGAAGTTCTGAACACATGGGGAGCAGGTCAGCAAGCTGAAGGAATGGAGAGAGCCTGAGGCCATTGGATGGCCCCACTTACTGGACCTTAGTTCCCACAGGACGCACCATTCGTGATAGCAGATGCAGCATGGTTGTTAGAACATAGTTCTGGAGTTGAACTGCTTGGTTCCATATCTGAGTACCATCCCTCACTTGCTATTATTTAACATCTCCAGGTGTCTGTTTCCTGAACTGCAAAATGGGGCTAATCATTGTCAAGTGCCCAGTAGTGTTGTTGTGGAGGTTAAATAAGATAGTCCTGAAACTTGCAAAGCGTTCACTTGAGGGAGCTATAATAAGCTACAGCCAGAGATGCTCAACCCACACTGAACATCACTATCCCCTTGGGAATAAAAATCGAAACACAACACTGATACCTGGGGCTCAACCCTAGGGATTCTAGTTTAATTGATCCTGGGTGCACTCCAGGTACAAGCGTTTTTTTTTTTTTTCAGACGGTCTTCAGATGATTCTCCTGAGCAGTCAACAAGAGAACACCTGGCTACGGTCACTGTAGCTAACATTTCCTGACCACCAGTTCTCACCTGGCTTCCTGTTGAGCCCAGCTTTCACTCTCAAAGTCCCTAGACGGATTCTCCATTATAATCTCCATTGTTCAGAAGGGAAAAAAAGGAAAAAAACAAAACTGAGACTTTAAGCATGTTGTTAAGGCCATGTTAGCGATAAAAGAGTTGAAACCGCATCTCCAATCCAGACTTCTACCTTGGACTCCCAGTTTCAAACCTACATCCCCAATCAGGTAGAGAGATGGCTCAATAAAGATAAACCTTTTCTGCCTGGACGAAGCTGCTGTAGTCCACAGGCATCATATACACGTCAAAAGAAAAGAAGGGCCGTGCCATGCTGGGCTGGGCCCTGTCCTAACACACATTCTCAAGAGCTCAGGTACTAATGTGACAGGCTGAGCTGCAGCTGACGACCTCCGAAGAACAGGAGTGGGTTTAGAGTGTCCGCAGGACCAGAGACAACAAACAGTCAATAATGCAGCTGCTTTTGGGGGAGGAGATACACATACATCAGAAACAGTTTGGCAAACATGCGCTTAGCGCAACGCCCCCATAAAAATCTGGACTAGTGAGTAAAGACAGCTGCCTTTGTAGGTCTTTCCTTAGGAAGCCAAGTGAGCACACAGAGCAACTCAAAGGAGTTTAAGAGAACTTCCTACCTAGAGGCTTGTTTTAATGTATGGCTCATTTTTACAAGTAGACCAGTTGTATGTAAACAGACTCTTACAAGCTCAGGGAAACTACTTTTTCCTCCTAAGTAGTTAAGGTCTACAGAGAATGAGAGTGGCTGACCCCCAGCATTCACATTGCTTTGAGTCCCACCTGTGATTAATAAAGGTGGGAGAAGAAAGGATCAAACATATTGAACACTGATTCCATCAGTCACTTTACATATATTACTACGTTTTATCCTCTCAGGAAACGCTGTGATGTGTGTAGGTATCCCTGACCCCATTTTAAGGAAGATAGCCTAACTTCTAGAGGTTTAACATAGCTGGGCGCATCATGGCTGGGGTTGGAACCCAGTTCTCTTTGACACCCACTCTTAACATGTCCCTTCTCAACCTCCTAATTTATACCCTGCTGCCATTAAGAACTTCCTCCTCTACCAACACCCCTGAATCTCTCCAGATGATCTTCAGCAGCCCTTAGTTTTGCTCCAAGAGCAGGTTATCTATTGGAACTGGATCACTGGCAACTGCCCACAGGGTTACGCAGGGAATTTTTTTCTAGTTATAAACCCCTGTAGACTCTTGTGATTTATTTAAGTATCCAATTTATTTTCATATTTTTTCAACCATTTTTATTATTTGGAGATATCATTGTTACTTCATGTTTATCGTGGGTGCATATTTCATTGAAATTTAGTAATAATAAGAACACGGTAGTCCCCTCTTATCTGTGGTTTTGCTTACCAGAGGTTCAGTTACTCATGGTCCACTATGGTTGGAAAAAAAATTAAATGAACAATTACAGAAATCAACAATTCATAAATTTTAAATTGTGCACCATTCCGAAGAGTGTGATGAAATCTCATGCCATCCCGCTCTCTCCCACCCAGAGTGCGAACCATCCCTTCGTACAGGGCACCCATGCTGTCCGTGCTACCCACCTTGGTAGTCACTTCATCGCTCTCTCGGTTATCAGAGAGACTGTCGCAGTATCGCAGTGCCTGTGCTCCGGTTGCCCTTATCTGACTTCCTAACGGCCCCAGAGCACAAGAAGAGTGTGGAAGGCGATTCGTCCACGTTAAAGAGAAACCATAAAGTGCTTCCCTTAAGTGAAAAGGTATGGAGGTACAGGAAAAAGCATAGTATGTAAAAGGCCTATAGTATGTATCTGCAGTTTCAGTCAACCATGTATTGGAACATATTCTCTACGGATAAGAGGGGGATTACCGTATTTGGAACTTATGAGCAGAAATGCACCCGTAAGAATAAAGACTTGATTTTGACATGAACAAATTCTAGCAAATGAAATTTAAAAGGACACAAATTGGCTTGAAAAATTGATCCCCAAATCTTAGAGAAATATCTCTAAGCTTGCTCCTGACTCCCTTGATCTTTGCCCACCCTAATTTCATAATGCTGATTTTTTAAACTACCTCCTCATCTTCAGCTGAGTGCTAGGATGATAAATAAATCCATGGACCTAGGAATTCTTCAGATATAGGGTATATCTACGTTCAAAGGAGTCATGTGCCAGCCCTGAAAAACCAAACCAGAAAGTACTAGCAAAAGTACCAGCTAGTACTTTGCTTCTCTATAACCTAGTAAGGTTCTACTTAAAAACAAAAAAGTAAAGCTCTCGACCCTTGGGCTTAGGCCCTGCATGCCACGCTGCAACCTGAAAACTGCATTCTCCCTCTTTCTGGTTGAGTTATAAACCTCCGTAAAATGCTGACGGACCCTAACTGTAACGGGACAGGATGAGTGGGTTCGCACAATGAACTTTTAAAATGACTGGAGATAATATCTAGAAAGCCAAGCTTGAGATACATTTCTGGTTTGGGCTGTGGGCCAATGCAAACAGAACACATCATAAGTCATCACTGCGATCTCAGTACTGTGGATAGGAGACGCCTCAGCATCAGCATGATGCGTGAAACTTGCTAGGAAAGCTGTGGATGCTGCTGGCCAGTGCAAAGGTAACAGTTGTGCTTTCGGCCCTGCTAGGGGGAGCCTTCTGCGAGGAAGAACCAAGCTGTATTTGGGACCTTCAAAGAAGAAGTCACTGTGTATTTCCACTACCCTGGCCTGACACTGTGAGGCAGCAGCTTGTCCAGTCATAATAAATTCTCAAGTGTTTGATGGCTTCTAAGTGGAGCCCAAGGGATTTCAAAATAAAAGTTTGCCATTCTGGCCAAGGAATTTCTATTCCTATAGGAACCACACAGTTATACCACCTCAAATTTCTACAGTCACATCTTGATTGAACAGGACCCAAATCCCTCTGTGTGCCAATCAGCATTCCAAATTAATTCCACCGAGATCAACATTCCAGTTCCAGGTTTTCCCGGAATATAAACCTCAGCAAACATAAAATAGCATACAAACCATTCTTTCCTTTCATCTCCATTCATTGTGCAAGATTTTTATTTCAAAATTTGAAGGAATCTGCTGCCTTGGCCACACCTCAGATCTTTTAGCAGGGCAGTGCATGGGAAAGGTCTTTGTCACTTGAATGTTCTCTGTTATAAATGGGGTAGTCTTGTCTTCACATTTTAAACCAAATTCCTCAAAAATTAGCTGTTATCTCCCCTACTGCTTTTTCAAGAAAACAGAAAAGTACTAAGCAACCAGGAGATGAAAACTGAGGTGGATACTATTTTCTCAGTAGCAAGAGGCAACAATCAAACCCTCAAGACTGTGAATGATGGGGATCTGACCATTCCTTTTTCATCGTTACAGAACTTTAAAACTAGCGCAGGTTTGCTGTGGACAGATGAGTAAAATGTTTAATGAATAAATGAACAAATGGCTTAAGTGATTGCGCTCAAAGATCTTGCATCCTGGCTATGGAATCAAACGTGTAAAAGAACAATCAAAGTGTGAGCTGAGTGTGTTCAGGATGACAGAGGACCCGAGAAGAGGGAAACATAATTTGCTTCTGAGCCTAGGGTATCTATCAGAGGAGGACTTCTGAAGGAGGTGACATAGCCATTGGTGGGGTTTTTGAAAAGGAGGAGATACGGCTTCTATCTTTTAGGAGCCCCTTAAGATCTTGAAGAAAGGAAGAGATATTCCAGAATCTAATTTGAAAGTACAAGTCAGAGTAAGAGTAAAAGCTAAGTGTGTGGTCAAGAGGTTGAGTGTTGAAGGAGTAGGGGGGAGAGATCCAATGGGCAGGCCAGGGTTGCAGTGCAGTGCCCGCAGAGGGGCCAGGCAGTCAGTCCTCTGCCTTCTATCAGGCAGAGTGGGCAAGCCCCAGAGCAGAGCGGAGAGGGAGAGAAACCCCAGACTTCCTGTCCTCAAGCTGGAATGCACAGGCATTTGGGGGAGGGAAAGAATAGAGAGGAGTGGGAAACAGAAGAAAAGTAAGAAAATACACCTGTACGGGCACTGGGAAGGTACCTGTCACATCTGTCCTGGACCACACAGAACAGTGATGGGAAAAAAAAAACTGATAAAAATAATCAGAACAAGGGAAGATGTGGGGCAGGGAGGGGAAAGTTATTTTCTGCTCAGAAGGGGTGAGCATGTGCAGCTGCAGAAATCAGGGAAGGCTGAGAGAGGAGGGGTTCATGCTTGAGCTGGGTCTTGATGGAGAGCAGGGGCTGAGAGCAAGCTTCTAACATCAGAGGGAGCAAGACTGAGAGAGAGGGAGAAAGGCGGGGGGAGGGGCACTGGGCAGAAAGCAGGAGCCATGCAGTTGTTGGGGAGAGCAGGGACACACAAGTTGTCACCCATAATGACCCTCCTAACATGTCCCACGTGCATCTGCCGACTGTAGTATAGTTCCCACAGCGTCATCAATTCACTGTGTTCCTCAGTGGGGACATGATGGACATTTGAGGCAGGAAAGTTCTTCATTTTGCAGGATTACCCTGCACACGGCAAGGTGTTCACCACCCTAGCCCCCACCCAATAAATCCCAACTGCGCCCCCTAATCATTGTGATGATGAGAAAGAGCACCACATGTACCCAACCACACTGAGGAGCCCTCGGGTGTCTTTTCATTTTGGTCTTAATAACCACCATGCTAACGTAATACCTCTAAACTCTGTTTAAAAGAGACCATTTTTTGAGAATGTGTTCATGAGAAGCTCCCAGCCCCTCTTCTTGCATTTCTCTAGATCATCTTAAGGCGGGTCTTGGGGGGGCGTCTTCAGGAAGTAGAGGTGAGGAGACAGAATTCCATGCGGAAAAGACTAGCTTCAACAAAAGGCTCAAAGGCATGTGTATCTAGAATGGTGACAGCAATAAGGAATAAATCATCCCCATTTGCTTTTGGGAAAGGTTATGAATGAACTAATATTAGGTGGGAAGCCTGGAAAGACAGGTTGGGCCAGGACTGAGGAAAGACCTCCATCAGTAATGAGGGATTCTGGACCTTATCTGACCAGCAACAGGCAGTTTTCACACAATTCTGAGCCAGGAAACCTGGGCTAGAGTTGAGCTTTGCGCAGATGACCCAGCAGGCAGGGAGGACAGAGCTGGTGAGACGCTGTGATGGGGAGGAAGGTTTGCTGGGGCTCCGATTACTAGGGATGACCTCAGAAACCCAGGGACAGCAGGGTCAGATCTCTGATGATGAATTCCCATCAGAGATCACAAAGGATCTCTGCAAAAGCTGAATATTTAGCTCTCCCTCCTATTTCTTAACTCTTAAAAAAATAATGCTTCTGTGAACATCTTTATGCTTAATCTTTTCCATTTTGTATTATTTCCTTAAGTTAATAAGGAAATAATAAGTTAATAAGTTAATAATAAGTTAATAAGACATTTCTAGACACTTCTAGAAATGTCTCTCATTTTTCCTTGGCAGGACCTGAATGTGAGTCTTTTGTCTATTCCTCCAGAAAGCTTAACAGTTGCTGTAAAACAGGGCTTCATTGTAAAGTAGGCAGCCTCCCTGAAAGTGTCTATTATAAAGTCCAAGAAAATGAAATAACTATTACATACATTACTTTTAATTGAATAATTTATTTTTAGAGAGACGGGGAGGGAGGGAGAGAGAGAGGGAGAGAAACATTGATGTGAGAGAGAAACATTGATCAGTTGCCTCCCATACGAACCTGTAATCCAGGCATGTGTCCTGACTGGGAATTGAACCAGTGACCTTTCAGACTGAAGGATGATGCTCAACCACCTGAGCCACACTGGTCAGGGCTGCATAAATTATTGACAAGGATGAAAATTCTCTAATTTAATCCCTGTCTTCATGTGCACTAAAATCCTTTCCAAAGCCACTCTAAAAACTAACAAATTTCAGGAAAAAAAGTGAATTTCCACACTCATCTAGATCCTGCACAATTCCCATTGTTTTTGAGTACCTTTAGGATAGTCCTGTGAACATTATGACAATGCAGCTCATGAGGACACCTCAAACTCTGGTTGCCAGGGCATGCCAGAGAGCTCCTTTCCAGCCACTTTATCCAAAGATGTGATTTGAAGAACATAAACAAATGTTTCCTTTGAATTCCCACACCAATTACTGAAGGTTATGGAGGATTTGGGTGTCACTTCAGAAGCCGCTCTATGTATGGATGGCCCAACAAGAGAATCAAGTACAGCCATTAGGCAGATTCTACAGAAAGGTTGGTGCCTCAAGAGTAATGCTGTTGAATAAAGGAAAAGTCATTATTTTTGACATTTTGACAATCACTTTAGGGTCTGGTTCTTATTACCTCATTATTGCATTTTAAAAGGATTTCTCTCCCTCTCCTCTCCTTCCTTCCTTCTTTTATTCCTTCCTTCCTTGATAAAAATGTCAGGACATTTGGAACAGAAACTTACAACAAAACATGTGCCCTGACCCTCTGATCTATCAATCTTTCAAATACACCACAATACATAAGAGATTTCTGGCTAAGATGGAGGTGTAGGTAGAAACCCTTTGCTTCCTTGCACAACCAAAAGGAGGATAACAACCAATCTAAAATCAGTAAGCAACCAGAAGTGCCAGAAAATCAAACTGCATGGAACTCCAACAACCAAGGGATTAAAGAAACAGCCAACCAGACCAACCAGACCAGTAAGATGGGCAGACATAGAGAACCCAGGGCAAGGTGGCGGACAGTGAGCAAGGGTAGGGTTGACTGAACCAGAAACTGAACCACAATCACAACACTGTGGACTATGGTGGTTGCCAGGAAGGGAGAAACTCCCAGTCTCACATGAGAGTCCATTGGAAAGTGGGGCTAGAGCCGAGTAGGCAAGCTGCACTGTTCCCTCTCTGGTCCCTCCCCCCACAGCACCGCAGTGCAACAAAGGGGTGCCCTGCCCTGGTGAATACCTAAAGCCCCACACCCTTACAACTTGTCAGGTGTCCTCAGATAAAGAAATATGGCCCAAATGAAAGAACAAAGCAAAACTTCAGAAAGAGAACTAAGCGATGAGGAGAGAGCTAACCTATCTGATGGAGAATTTAAAGCCCTGGTAAGCAAAATGCTCACAGAACTGATTGGGCTTGGTCGGAAAATGAAAGAACAAATGAAAGATATCCAAAGTGAAATAAAGCAAAATATTCAGGGAACCAACAGTGACAGGAAGAAAACCAGGACTCAAATCAACGATTTGGAACAAAAGGAAGAAATAAACATCCAACCAAAACAGAATGAAGAAACGAGATTTCAAAAAAATGAAGAGAGGCTGAGGACTCTCTGGGACAAGTTTAAATATTCCAATATCTGAATTATAGGGGTGCCAGAAGTAGAAGAACAACAACAAGAAATTGAAAATGTATTTGAACAAATAATGAAGGAAAACTTCCCTGATCTGGCAAAGGAAATAGGCTTCCAGGAAGCCCAGGAAGCCCAGAGAGTCCCAAAGAAGTTGGACCCAAAGAGGAACACACCAAGGCACATTATCATTAACTTACCCAAGATTAAAGATAAATAAAGAATCTTAAAAGCAGCAAAAGGAAAGGAGAGAGTTACCTACAAAGGAGTGCCCATAAGGCTATTAGCTGGTTTCTCAAAAGAAACCTTATAGGCAAGAAGTAGCTGGAAAGAAGTATTTGAAGTCATGAAGGGCAAGGACCAACATCCAAGATGATTCTATCCAGTAAAGCTTTCATTTAGAATGGAAGGGCAGATAAAGTGCTTCCCAGATAAGGTCAAATTAAAGGAGTTCATCATCACCAAGCCATTATTATATGAAATGTTAAAGGGACTCATCTAAGAAATAGAAGGTCAAAAACTATGAACAGTAAAATGAAAACAAACTCACAATTATCAACAATGAATCTAAAAGAAAAAAAATAATGAAAACAAAAACTAAGCAAACAGAACAGGAACAGAATCAGAGAAATGGACATCACATGAAGGTTTTCAGAGGGCTGGGGGAGGGAAGGCATGGGGGGAAAGGTACAGGGGAGTAGAAACATAATTGGTAGACATTACATAGGGAGAGGTCAAAAATGGTATAGGAAACAGAGAATTCAAAGAACTTATATGTACAACCCATGGACGTGAACTAAGGGTGGGAGGGATGCTGGAGGGTTGGGGGAGTGCAGAGTGGAGGGGGGATAAAGGGGAAATTGGGAAAACCGTAATAGCATAATTGATAAAATATACTTAAAAAAACTTAGAGAAATCTAGGAGGAGGCATGTCTTGGTAGTTACCTGATATTAGTTGCTGTATTGGTTGTCACCTTGTGATTGCTTTTTGGGAACTGAAGAGGAATGGAGAGAACAGGAAAATGCAGGAATGCACACGTGTGTGTGTGCGCACCCAAGAGGAAGAGAGAACTGGACCACTCGTTTTGGCTATAAATGCTTTAAAATCTTACAGATGCCAACAGGACACCCTGTTGCATACTTTTTCTCCAATCATTCCATTTTGTAAGCTACATTATTCACAAATGAGACATTCAAGAAACACCAATTCTGAAATAAAAATGTGCACACCACCAGTGGAAAAGCAAACAAAAGCAGCTAATGTACTGTGGCTAAAAAATTTTTCAAACAAAGTGGCAGTAATTTACTGCTCTTGCTCTTAGCTGGACCCCATGAACATAATCAGAACCCCCAGGACTGATGGGAAAGTGTGATTTACAGTAAGTCTCAGGATAATAAAAGAAAATGAAATAGCAAATTGCGCATGAACATGAAAGCTGTATTTCTTCGGCTTTCAGCAACTGAATCAAATTTCCAGCCAGAATTTCAGGGTGAAACTTAGAAGTCCCTCAAGAACTTCTCAAGAGCCAACCAGCATCCACACTTGGACACTGCCCCAGCCCCTGAATGACATAATTAATATTTAGAGATGACAGTGATTAGAAAGACGCACTCTACGCCATCTGTTTGAGTAGTAATAAAGTGGTAGGTAGACCTGGACTTGAGTCCTGGCTATGTCACCTCCAATCAAGTGTCCTCATGCAAATTCTTTAACATCTCCAAGCTTTAGTAAGACCTGCTGAGTCAGATTGTTATGTTGATTAAATCAGATAAAGTATATAAAGCCCTTCAAAGGGGAGTAAGCACATGCTAGTCTCCATAAATGATAGATAATACACTTTGTTAAATGAGTTACTAGAGTTAAGGCACTTAGAAGAGTACCTGGTACATCATAAAGTCCTATATAAGTGTTTGTCAGTGTTACTACACAATAAAACCTCAGACAATGAGATGGCTAAGTTATTCATTTTCATGGTTAAAAACCTCTTCCAAACTACTTCTGTGTTCAGAGTTATTAAAATTTATTCTAAAATATATTAGTCTACCTTCCAGACTTAGTAAGACTAATATGTTAAGGATTGTATCAATTAAAAACTTTCTACAAAGTGGATCTTGCTCAGCTCCAAGAACACAAATTAGCAGCCCTGGGTTCTGGTACAAACTCTATTATCTTCAGCTGTGTAATGCTGGGCCTCAGCTTACTCATCTGTAAAATCAGGATAAGGATACCCATCATGCCCTTCTCACAAGAGTTTTGGTAATCATTAAACACAATCATGCATGCGAAATTACTTTAAAAATAAAATGCAAAGCAAATAAAAGATAGTGTAAGTGTTATGACGGTTCTTCAGGACATCACAGCTTGTTTCTAGGGATACATACACAGAAGGTTATGGAAGGTCCGGATTGTACCAAAGATGTTGCTTTTTTTATTGAGGTAAAATACACATAACATAAAATTTACCATCTTTAAGCATTGTTAAGTGTGCAGGCTGGTGACATTCAGTGCATTGGCAGTGTGCGAGCATCACCACCATCAATCCACAGAACTGTCTCCATCTTCCCAAGCGCAGATTCAGCGTCAGTTGAACAACCGCGCCCCATCCTCCCTCCACCCCACCCTCTCCAGCCACCATTCTACTTTCTGTCGATCAATTCGACCACTTGAGGTACCCCTCGTATGTGGAATCATACAGGATATTGCTTTTCCAGGGAAGGCCTTATTTACTTTCTTGCCTTTTCCTTGTCTTTAAAAGTTGAGGGTAGAAAACAATGGCAAGTAATTGAGGATTTCATTGTGTGGGCCCCAGGTCTTTGAGGTTTGTGACAGGACTGTCAGGAACAGACAGACAGACTGCCTGGATAGCATCCTCCAAGCCCTGCTGGGACTGATTCCTCAGCCTGATCTGGGCTGCAATTCTGGCAGACTTCTAGGGAGCTGTGATATTTAAGGCTATGCAGTGAGGACCGGGGAAGGGGGTCTGGTACCACCTCTACCTCTAAAGCACTGTTTGACATCGAGTGAATCCTCCTCTCTGAGCCACATCAGATAAACTTGAGGCCAACTGTGTTAAATGTTCCCACAGCAGTGTCAACTTCATATTCATGTTCTGATGGCACTTCTACCTTGGAAGATATTCACAAACATCATTCTCTCCCTCAGCCCATCTTCAGCCAAGAACTACACATTTGATAGAACAAAAATAGAAGAAGAGGACCATACTTGTGATGTATTTTCTGGGAACACAAAGGAGGGCCAAAGAGTAACTCACAAAACAAAACAAAAGAGAAAAACCGAACTGATTTCAGATATTCCTGGCAGGTCACTTGGTGATTTGTCTCTCCTCTGACCGGGGGTGGGTGGGGGAACAGAGAGGAGTGTTTCATACCACATGCAGAAATGGCATTTCCAACATGCACAGACCCAAGAGCAAAGACTTTGCTCAAGTTCAAGTCAGTGACTGACTGCACAACAGGAAACAGAGATACTGAGTTAAATAAAACATATGAATTGAGAACGTAGAGCTACATGATCATTTTTCATTATCTCTAAGTTATGTCAACATGTACACCAGCTCTAGGATTCTAAGGCTCTGTTGAGTACAAAAAGCGGTATAGCCAAATATAAGATGCCATAGACCAAAAGAGTTATGTATTTGGAGTGAGCAACTATCCTTATCATCCACAAACTTCCCAACTTGGATGCATTTTATACAAGTAGACGCTTCTGGTCTGATAAAACCTTATTCTGGGAAGAAGAACAAGACGTCCCAAATTCTTACAGACGAGACACTTTCACACAGGAATTACCGCAGAAAAATGGCAGCTGCTTCAGAACACTGGCTGCCTGCCCCAGAAGCTGACCCCGGGGGCAGTGGGAGCTCCGTCTACAGGGACCCACCTTCGGCATGGACTGTAACCAGGACAGCAAGGCTAAGTACCTCATCCATCTGGCTTCTGGCGTCTGGCGACAACTGATGCACATTATCACTTTTTCCCCAGATAGAGTAGCTCTTGTTTGAAAAATATAGCCCCCATTGGCTAGGATAAAGTCAATATTATTAGTACGGATGTTTCCCAAACTGTATCCTCTAGTTTCATACATATGAACTAATGAGACCGACAATACATGAAATACTTAATAATTTATAATAATGAGTTTTATGATATATGTCTTCCACGAAACAATGACGGAAGATAGGTCGTACATGTCTGTTCCCATTAAACTGATGTCCGAGACTGAATATTCCCAAGTCATAGGATTTTAGAGATGGAAAAAAAAAACTGAAATATTAGCTACAACACCACTCCCGGCGCATTCCTGAGAAAACGTCAGGCAGTCTCAAGAGGGAGATTGTGCCCTCGTGAGGGAACGGGCAGAGGAGATAGCCTGACTGTGTGAAATTGCACTAGCTCCATGGTTTTCTCATCTATAAAAAGGGGAACTATTTTATGTGGGAGTAGAAATAAAGCATGTAGAGCAGCAGTGTCTGGCTCTTGGTTATTAGTAAGTGTTAGTTTTCTTCCCCTTTTAGTTTTTTTCTTTTTTTAATTAAAAAGATCTTCCATATATTGGGCTGGAATCTGCTTCTTTGTAACTTTTACCTAGTGACCTCAATTCAAATGCTTCAGGGAACATGGAACCATTTTCCTGTCTTCTGTGAGGCATCACTTCCAGCACTCGGAGACAGTGAGGAGGCTTCCGGTAGCCTTTTCTCCTCCAGCCTAACCCCCCCAAACTGCCTCCACCATTCCTCAGAACGAATGAATAACTCGGGCCATACGTTAGGGAGTATGAACAGAAATTAGGGGCTGGCAAACTGGGAGCATGTTAAGGCAGGATTCCTGTTTCCAAGGTACACAATTATTAACAGAATCTGGATAAACAGAGCTAAATCAAAATACAATCAAAGTATCATTGTATAGGAGAAAAAGTAACTAAATTTGATAGGAAAACCAGAGAAGGCTTCATGGGAAGTGACAGTTGAGTTGGGTATTCAGGAACCAGAAGGATTTTGAAAGGTTGACGGCTTATGCTCAGCGAACAGCATAAATAGAAGCACAGCAAAGTGAAAGTGTATGAAATGTTTTAGGAACTTCCATGGTATGTGTCCTCCCAAAATTCACGTGTTGAAACCCTAACCCCCAACTGGACTGTATGTGGAGATACACTCTTTCAACTATATACCCACTTCTTTTAGTCTGTTAGTCTGTCTCTCACACTAGACCACTAGACTGTGAGCATCTTGAAGATAGACACATGTAATTTGTTTCTGTACTCAGCACCTACAAATGCTTTTCAAATGAATTACTGAGACAAAATAGGAATGCTGACTTGAAAAAGTTCAGAGAACCAGAAAGATGCTAAAATAGGTCTGTAGACTCTTAAATACATGATCTGAATTATATGCACTTGTAAGAGAGGCAGTTCTCCACACTGGCAATAAGACAAGATATAATCAGGATGGGGGCTCTGTCTGCATCCTTTCCCAGCCAAAAGCTGGGTCTTAGATAAGGGCCAAATTAATATGAAGCACAATGTTAGCAGGTTATGAGTAGGCTAAATGATAGCATCAAATAATATGATAAATCAAACATGTTGAACATGATAAGAATAGCTCTGATGGGAATTGCGAGGAATGAGACATAAAATACTGATTTAAAAGGTATGAGAAAGGAGAGATGCGGGTAAATGGCAAAAACTGTGACATCCTCACAAAAAATTTAGTTAACTGCAAGCTCGTCATAAGTCAATAATGAGAGGATGCTGCCCAGAAGCTGAGAACTTTGGTTGCAGAAATAAAAGTGCCAGATGAAGGGGGTGGTCCTGCTGCATCCTATACAGTCCATGTTCACCTGGAGAACTGTGTGCACTCCAGGAGGCCACTGTTTTGGGGGGAAGGATCTGGAAAATGAGTTAGGAGCAGAAAGAATGAAAATAATGGTAACTGTTTAGCCAGAGAAAAAGAAAATCCTTTGGACAACAATACAATCACAATGCACTACCACAGTCACGCATAATCTCCCCTGATCCTTAAAAGAACCTCATGGCATCTAGGTGTCCATGCACCCGATCCTCTGCCTAAGACCAGAAGATGCCCCTGGAGACCTTTTGTCATTTTATTCAAAAGTTCAAAGCAACACTGGACTTAATAAGGATACATCTATGCACTAATAAATTTAGTAACAGATTGCTTGAATTAATATGACATTGATTTTGACTCTTGCTTCTTTTCAATGTACTTACAAATGATCTACAGGTAGATTCTGGCTTTGGAGTTAATCATAAATAAGGCTATCAGACATTGCTTTGAACACTACATAACACGCCTTAGAAGCTTAGAACTAAAGGAAAACTTGAGTCATAATCAAGTCTGAAATGACCACATATAACCGCTAAGTAAAGTAGAGTTCATGTCCTTTTGTTCCAGCATTTAACTTTGTCCTTCTCAAAAGAAGAATGTTTAATAATAGGAATTCTTGAATTCCCATTTTATGAATGACCACAGTGGGGCTCAAAGAGGTTAAGTAATTACCTCAGGCCATGCAACTACTGAGCACTAGAGTGGAAACCTAGACCAACATGACTACGAAGTCCAAGGCACAGCCTTCCCCCACTTCCTGAGAGTGGGCATGGCAGAAAGAATGAGAATGAAGACCAGTTGGCTCAGCATAAGAAAGACCAACCTAACCTTAGGTTTTCTCAAAGACAAAAATAGGTTAGTCTTGTGTAATGTCACTAAAGACAGTGT
This sequence comes from Carollia perspicillata, assembly GCA_004027735.1. Lineage (NCBI taxonomy): Eukaryota > Metazoa > Chordata > Mammalia > Chiroptera > Phyllostomidae > Carollia > Carollia perspicillata. The sequence continues at coordinate 17,099 of PVKM010009452.1, forward strand.
TAATGTAGAAGTTTGCTCATTAGAAAGCTTTACTGTAGAACCACTTATAAAGACTTTGAAAGAAAAGGGTCACCTATCACCTAGAAAGTAGGGAGGTATGACCTGTAAAAATTATTCAGCTTAGAGATACAGGACACCCTCCAGGCCCACCTTTTCTCAAAAGAGCCGAGTAGCTGAGACCCAGCTTTCCAAAAGAAGTTTCCTGGAGACCTTAGTTTTCTTGATACAAGAGTAAATGAGGCTGTTTCACGTGCCCCAGGGGAAAAGGACCCAAACCATTTATCTGGATTGTGAAGAGGTCTTTCAAGACTGCCTCAGGTCTTTCCCAAATCTCTTGAAGGGATGAGGGCTGCTGAGGACTGAGAAGGCACTGCTTATTAGGTTTGCACGTGACGGGCTACAGTGGGCCACTCCAACTCCAACTCCAACTCCATACAGGACACGTCATTACTCAGCACCAAAGTGGCACTAATTTCAAGGCCAGCGTCTCAAGGTCTGCCCAGGATTTACCTGTTATCTGGGCCCAAGGTTTGATTAGACTGCCATGGTCAGCCTGATTCCCACTAGGAATCATTAGCAGAGAGATGCTCATCACCAACAGAAAGGCAGGCTTTCCCTGCGCTCTTGTCTTCAATGTGACTGCACTATTAAAAGTTTTCCATCACCTCACCTCCAACCCCCCAGCCCAAACATTCCTATTCACCTGAATAAACTTTATTATAAAATAAAGAAACAAAACAAAACACCCACAAATTTAAAGAGACAACACTACCAACAACAACAAAAGGCGTGTTCTCTGAACACACACATGACCACAACTTTATGGCCTACTTTCATAGCTCTTTTAACACAGCTGCCTGGTAAGCAGTTAGAGATGATGTCTGATCCCCCAGTGGTTGTTGATGTAAAAGTAAAGACTAGAAAAGCATATGCAAGTCACTTTACAGTTCACAGAACACATTATCATGTTAGGTTCTAACAATGACCTCAGTGGACATAATTACTCCTGCACGACAGCTGCGAGCACTGAAGTTCAGGGAGGTTCGATGATTGTGCCAAGGTGACTTTACTGCCCAGGGGCCATACCAGGGCTCTTACCCCAGTGAATTAGCATGTCCAGAACAAATCCACCTGTGTAGCCCTCACAGAACCAGCAGTACAACACAACATGATAAAGTTTACCAATGTGTCTATTTTATTTATTTAGAGTTTTCTTATTTTTATTTAGGCAGAATTCACATAACATAAAATGAAACATTTCAAAGGGAAAAAATAATTCAGTGGTATATAGTACAATCACCACTGTTACACAACGACTTCTTCTATATGGTTCTAAGACACGTCTATCACACCCTGCCCCCCGCAAAAAAAGTCCCATACCCACTAAGCAGTTGCTCCCTATTTCCCCTCACTTCAGACCCTGGCAACCACCAACCTGCTTATGTATTTAACTATCCTGGATACTTTTAACATGAATGGGACGTGGAACATTTTATATCTGGATTCCTTCACACACCATGACGTTTTCAACATTAATCCATGTTATAGCATGTATCAAGACTCCATTTTTGCCCTGGCTGGTGTAGCTCAATGGATTGAGCGTGGGCCTGCGAACCAAAGGATGATGGTTCAATTCCTAGTCAGGGCACATGCTTGGGTTGCAGGCCAGTTCCCAGCAGGGGATGCACGAGAGGCAACCACACATTGATGTTTCTCTCCCTCTCTTATCCTCTAAAGATAAATAAATAAAATCTTTTAAAAAAAATTAAAAAGACTCCCTTGTTTATGGATGAATAATATTCCATTATATATCTATACACAGTTGGCCTATTTATTCAACCATTAATGGACATTTGAGCTATTTCACCATTAGCTACTGTGAATAGTACTACTATAAACATGCATGTACATATATTTGTTTAAGTAAGTGTTTTCATTTCTTTGAGAGTATATATGAGTTTTCTCATTTTCTTATGTATTTTACCTGACTATAAGAGTATAGGATATTTCTTGGAGAAAATGTGGAAATTAGAGAAAAAAGCACAAATTTTTAAAAGCCACCTAAGAGTAATTAAGAATATCTATCTTCCAGAGAGGATAATCTAAAAAGCTTACAACCCTATTCCTTCTTTTCTCCCTATAAACAAGGATCATTATTTTAGAAGTGTAGTTATTTTTCATTATATTTTATTGATTATGCTATTATAGTTGTCCTGATTTTTCCCCTTTTGCCTCCCTCCACCTAACACCCACCACTACCTCAGGCAATCACCACTGTTCATGTCCATGGGTCATGCAAATATGTTCTTTGGCTACTCCATTTCCTATACTGTACTTTACATCCCCATGGCTATTCTGTAACTTCCTACTTGGACTTCTTAATCCCTCCATCTCTTCACTCATTCCCCCACACCCCCATCCCATCTGGCAACCATCAAAACACTCTCCATATCCATGATTCTGTCTCTGTTCTTCTTGTTTGCTTAGTCTGTTTTAGATTTAATTGCTGATAGATATGTATTTTTCCATTTTATTGTTCATACTTTTGATCTTCTTTTTCTTAAATAAGTTCCTTTAACATTTCATATAATAACAGTTTGGTGATGATGAACTCCTTTAGTTTTTCCTTGTCTTGGAAACTCTTTATCTGCCCTTTGATTCTAAATGATATCTTCGCTATAGCCAAGCTATATCTTGGCTATAAGCCCCTGCTTTTCACAACTTTGAATAATTCTCGCCAATCCCTTCTACCCTGAAAAGTTTCTTTTGAGAAATCAGCTGACAGTCTTATAGGAACTCTCCTTTACGTAACTAACTTTTTTTCTCTTATTGCTTTTAAGATTCTCTCTTTAGCTTTAACCTTTGACATTTTAATTACAATGTGTCTTTGAGTGGGCCTCTCTCTTTGCATCCATCTTGTTTGGGACTCTCTGTGCTTCATGGACTTGCAGGTCTATTGCCTTCACCAAATTAGGGAAGTTTTCTTCCATTATTTTTTCAAATGGATTTCCAATTTCTTGCTCCTTCTATTCTCCTTCTGGCACCCTTATGAAGCTAATGTTGGAACGCTTGAAGTTGTTCCACAGGCAGCTTATACTATCCTCATTTTTTTTTTTTTTTGGATTCCTTTTTCCTGTTGTTCTGATTGCTTGCATTTTTTGCTCCCTTATGTTCCAAATCATTTATTTGATTCTTGTCTTCATCCACTCCACTGTTGTTTCCTTGTTAATTTTTCTTTATTTTAATCAGTGTGTCCTTCATTTCAGACTGGATCTTTTTTATGCTGCTGAGGTCCTCACTAAGTTCCTTGAGCATCCTTATATACAGTGTTTCGAACTCTGCATCTGATAGATTGTTTATCTTCATTTCATTTAGCTCTTTTTCTGGAGTTTTGATCTGTTCTTTAATTTAAGCCATGTTTCTTTGCCTTCTCTTTTTGGCAGCCTCCCTGTGTTTGTTTCTGTGTATTAGGTAGAGCTGTTTTGACTCCATGTCTTTGTAGTGTGGCCTAATGTAGTAGGTGTCCTATAGGGTCCAGTGGCACAGCCTCCCCTTTCACCCAAGCAGGTTACTCGAGGTGTGTCCTTGGTGTGGGCTGACTATACCTTCCTTTTGTAGTTGAGCCTTGGTTGCTGTTGGCAAATCAATGGGAGGGATTTGCCCACACCAATCAGCTGAAAGGGTTGGCTGTGACCACTTAACACCAACCTTTTCCCTCTGTAGAGGATGAGCTGTGCAGGGGCAGGATGGTGGTGCTCCAACGTGGTCTAGAGCTGTCCAATGAGTGCACTGTCCCTGAGGTTTCTTTGGTGATGCAGGCCAAGGTCAGCCTCCATCTGTGTTTTGGCCAGGACCACCCTGCCTGAGGTATAAAACAATCTGAGGTGGCTGCTACTTGTGCTGGGCTTGGAGATCCCTAGGCAAAGCCAGGCTGTGAATCTAGGCTGGCTGCTGCTACTGCTGGGCCTGAGGCTCACTGAGGCTGGCTGTTGCTTGTTTGAGAGGATTTAGGAAGTTGCGAAGCATGAGCCAAGACTAGCCATTCACATGAGAAGGGAGCTTGGGTAGGTTTGTAAGTTGAATGGGGTGGAATCTCTGGGGATTTCCAAGATGCGTCAAACAGTGTTAGCCAAGTTGATGGAGACTCAGATATGGCACCCTCTTGCTGGATCTGTGAGTCTGTTGGGGGATGGTTTAGAAAAGGGACAATGGCCTCTGCTCGCCTTGATGCCAGACACTTCGGTTTCTCCCAATATACCACTGGTGCCTTTCAATCTGCCACCCTGGTGCTGGAGCTCAGAGAGAGTGAGTCTGAGTAGGTGAGTCTGTGCGTGGGTTCTTTATGAGGAACTGCTTGGGGTTCCAGAAGATTCTTCCACTGCTGTTTTTTGCAGCCAGAAATTGTGGGGACTTATCTTCCTGGCCCTGGAACCCTGGGTTTGGGGACCTGGTGTGGGGCTGGGACTCCTGGCTCCCAAGCTATTCCTCCTGCATTTTTATCCACCACACGTGGATGTGGGACCAGCCCATTCCACACCCGTGCCTCTACGATCAGTCTGGGTGAATGTGGTTTCTTTAACTCCATAGTTGTCAGACTTTCATTCAACTTGATTTCTCACAGTTCTGAGTCATGGTTGTTCTATATTTTAGTTGTAATTTTGCTGTGGTTGTGCACAGAAGTGAGCTGTGGCTGCCTATGTTGCCATCTTGACCAGAAATCAGAAGTGTAGTTATTGAGAATATGGACTGTGTAATCAGAAAAACCCAGATTTGAATGCTGGCTCTGTCATTTAGTAATTGAGTCACTTTACCTCTCTAAGCCTGTTTTCCTGCCTCTAAAATGGGCATACAGTGTCTTATGGCACATTAAATTTGATGGTATTGTTAGCAACGTATCTAATATAGCTCCTGGGACAGAACAAACATTCAGGAAATATTCTCTGTAACAGTACTTCCTACACAGGGACTTGTGAACCCACCAAAAAGTGAGGTTTGTGAGAGGAGAATCTTGTGTTTTCACCACTGTATCTTTAGTATAATGTCTGGCACACAGTCACTCAATAAATCCTGTTGAAAAAAATGAGTGAATGTAAGTATTGGGAAAAGAACTGAAATTAAAGACCTGGGATGGTTCTCCAGGAAAATATAGGTTTCTGAGTTCAAAAGACAAATAAAGGCCATAGATAGGAAATTCTTGCAAATCAATGTGAATTCTGCACAACCACATGCCAATGGCTGGAGTTGGTCAGGTCTGATTAAGGCCCACCAAACAAAATGATTTGCAGAAAATGGGTTAAGTCTTAGTTGAAGCAATTGGGGGCAGAGCTAGGAGCCTTGGGAAGCATGTGGGGAGCTGAACTTCCTAAGTGGCTGGACCAGCTAAAGCTTGGAGCATTTTTTAAAGCAAATGAAGCATTTGATGGAATAAACCCAGGCAAAGAGACATTTAAGCATGGGGCCTTGACAGGATCTGCCCTGAAGTAGTATCGCTTGGAACTAAAGAGATGATTAGTGAGTTTCTCATGGCCCTAGAGGAAATCTTGCCTGGCACAGGAATGCGAGAATTTCCAACCTTGTCTAAGAGCAGTTTCCCCACACTCCGCTGCCTCATAATGATGTCAGTAATGGGTTGCAGCACTCACTGCCCGCTGAAGGCCTTATGCCTTCTCCTGTTGTGGATCCTTATCTCAAACGAGAGACTTGTCTCCCCTGCAAGCTCAAGAGGGCCAAAATGGAGTTGCAGGCATGCAAGCTCCCAGGAAACAGGCCACAGAAGATGAAGGACTGACCACTACTTCAGATGGCTATTAGCTGGGCCTAGCCAGGGAAGACGGGAGAATCCTTTGTTCCAGGGTAACGGTCTGTTTTCAAACATACTTCTTTAGAGCACCCATCACTGCTGCAATTAAATGATTTTTAGTATATGTGTATATGTGTAATAATTATTAAAATCTCTCACTTCCACTAAATGGTAGAGTACCTGACAGCCGGACTGTTTCTGTCTTGTTTGTTATTGCATCTTCAGACCTCAGGATAGGCCTTGTCTGCGGTACACACTCCACAAACATTTGTTGGGTAATTGAATGTAAGGCATTTTATTACAAAATTTAATTCTGTTAGGAGGCAATATAATATATTCATCAAGGACATGGGTTTGTATTCCTGCTTCACTGCTTTGTGACTGGGAAAACTGCTGAAACTGCTTTTATTATTTTCCTAATGTTGCTGTAACACATGACTACAAACTTGGTGGCTTAAAGAACAGAAATTTATACTCTCACAACCCTGGAGCCCAGAAGTCCAAAATCAGGCAGGACCATGCTGTCTCAGGGGACCCTAGGGGAGAATCCATTCCTTGTCTCTTCCAGTTTCTGGGGGCTTGTGCCTGTACCACTCCACTGCCATCCTTCATCTCCACATCACCCTCTGCTCTGTGTGTCTGTAGGATATGTCCCTTTGCCACTATCCTATAAGGACACCCGCGGGCATTTAGGGCTCACCTGGATAAGCAGGACGATCTTATCTCATGAGCCCTAACTTAATTACACCTGAAAACACTTTTTTCCCAAATAAGGTAAAGTTTGTAGGTTCTGGGGACTAGGATATGGACATACCTCTTTGGAGGCCATTATCAGCTCATTACATTTCTCTAAGTCTCCTTTTTGTTCATCTGTAAAATGGACATACTATCTCTTATAATTATCTCTTATAATTACTGTGAAGATTACTGTGTTACAATACATGTAAATCACTTAGCATGGTTTATGGCACATTAAAATTTTCAATATATGGTAGCTATTAATAGCTGGTACTATTTCATAAGGCATAGAAGGTTTACTCAAGATGGCCATGTAGAAAAGGTGATGGAGTTAGGTCAACTCATTCAGACAGTTTAAAAAGTGAATATCAATATCAATCTAATCTATATCTCTATTCATTTAACCAGGGTGGAGACTTGAGCTCAGGCCTCTTATCTATGTCATTAGCTTCAGTACTCAGAATAACCCTGGAAGACTAGTAGTCTCCCCCATTTTATAGGTGGAAAGCATAAACCAAAAAAAGCAAAAAAAAAAAATAATAATAATAACCCAACTGAAACTCAATTTTCAAATAGCCTGAGTCAGTCACAGAGTTAAATATAACCCAAAATCTTCTCACTCAAAGCCCAGTTTTTTTTCTCTATTACTTCAGAAAATGAAGGACAGAAATGCAGAAAGTTCCAAGCATCTGTACCTGGTAAATCGCTTACTAGAATCTGATAGCAAGAGTTGACTGCATGGCAGATATGGCTAGAAAATGACTAAAAAGTGGTTCTCAAACTTTGTTGCACATTAGGATCTCCTGAAAAGCTTCTAAACCCCTCAAATCACAGACTACATAAAAGACTAATGGAATCAAAATGGGTATGGAGAAGAGACTCGGGCATTAATAACTTTCAAAACTCCCCAGGTGATTCCAATCATAGCTGAAGTTAAAAACCACTGTCAGAATCACCAGGGAAGTTGGTAAAATCACAGAGGCTTAGGGTCTATTCTGCTTCAATGAGTCTGGGTCTCTCCAGATGATTCCAATACCCACCAAAGGTTGAGGACAACTACCCTAAAGTACCTTTCAATCTGATGTTCTGATTTTCACCACTCACTCATTTAGTTATATACTCAAACACCAGTACTAGCGTTGGAGTTATGGGGATGCATATAAATAAGACATAATTCCTGATTTCAAGAAGTTCACGGCCTGGCCAGCTGTTCTTGCTGCTCTCAAAGAACTTTCCACACTGCTCTTCCTGGCTGATGCTCTCGCTACAATGGGAACCCCATGAGGGTTATGCTCGAAATGAAGAACGTGCTTAACAGTTCATACGTGGGGAAAAGAAAGGGGAGGGAGAGGAAGAACACACACGAAGATAAGCCTCGCCCAGCAGCGTGATGAGGCACAAGTACTTTTTCACTTCCCCACCAAGGAAGATGTGATTACCTGTGGGGAGAGGAGGGGTCCGAAAAGGTTTCTTTGGAGTAGTAAGGTCAGAACCGGGTCTTTAAGGGTGACTAACAGTTGGGGAGCATACTCTTATTGTAACAAATAGCGAAGTTCGCACAGAGGCTGCAACAGTGAGCAGTTTGGTTCTAGTGCACAGCAAACAAGAGTGAAGACGGGGAGCAGTGCAGGGTGAGGCAGGGGCCAGATGGCACAGCCCTGTGTCTGATCTCTTCTCTGCCCCTTAGCCAAGAGGCCTCTAAGTCCAAAAGTCTCTGACTAAAGCCACAGGCCCAGGACTACAGAGACCTATGATCCCTGTGAGTTGGACCTCAGACCCCAAGCTTCTAGAAGCATGTTGAGGTCAACTCCAAAGCCATCTCTGAAAAGGATGCTACGGTTCCCTCCATAGGCAGGCTTAAATCCAAACCAAAAGGCATGCAAAGCAAGGAAAAAGATGGATTGGGAAAACCAAGAAACTTTTTCTCTGAAGCTTCCTGATTATTTATAAATCTATTTATTATTTACAAATGCTGTGTTTGCCAGGAATCACCAAAAATGGTACCAAGGGTGTAAGGAATCTGAGACCCACGATAGGAGGTAAATGAATCTCCATCCTGATTCTAAATGGTAAAAACAAGAGCATAAGCATTTCCAAGCTTGTTCAGTTGCTCCTCTGTCTCAACCAGGTGTTGGTTGCTGGGAATAGGGAGCTCTGTGCTCCTCACACAGCCAAGTTAGCCATTTGCAGAACACCCCAGGGCTTCATGCCACTAAGCTGACTGCTCCGCCAACAGAGGCACATAGGAGAGGGCACAGGAGGGCTGGTGTGGGGAACTGAGGCCAAGAGCTGAAGCTGCAGCCGAAATGATGGGCTGACTCTCTCTGCCCCTTTGTGGTGCCCCATGGCAAATTCCTCCCCTTTGAGCAGGCTTTGAAGAATCAAGACGAACTATGAAGGATCATTTTCCTTCTCTTTTTGACAGAATCCCATAGCCCTCATATTGCAAGTTCCCTTCCCTAAAGTGAAAAGACTGGTCAAGTAAAGAGGATTAACAAGAATCTTGAGACAGTGGCTTGGCTGAAGGGGCACTGACTTCCATGTCACGTGCTTCTATGCTGGTTTCTGGGCAGAGGGACTAAAAACTTGCTAGTTATCGAGAGAAAGCAGACATAAGCAGAACTGGCCAGAACCTCCTCTGCTTTCTGATCAAGAAGGTGTTCTCGCTACTTCCAGGCCTAGACCAAATTTTTATTTTTAGTTGCTGTAAAAGAAAAGGAAACTAACTTTGGGTGATGGGAAAAGCTGATCTGAGACGAGTGACAATTGTGCCCAGACCTGAAGGAGGAAAAAAGCAAGAGAAGAGGATTCTGCATAGAAAGAACAACCTGTCGAAATGTCCTTGGTGAGGAAACAGCCTGGGTTGCTAGAGCAGCCTGGGGGAAGCTATCGTGGCTGGCGCACAGCCTGCAGCGGGGACCAGTGCAAGGGGAAGTATGAGAGATGCAGACAGTGCTGGACCATCAGGGCCTGGGATCTCCTGACTTGTCCTTGGTTCCATTGCTGTCCTGGGTGACCATTATCCAAGAATAATTCCTTTGTGCTTTGGACTTAAACCTACAAAATTTTTCTCCACAGAAGGGAAATTACTTGAAATATTGACTTTTTCTGAAAGTTAATTATCAGATTATAATCAGTAATGATAATCCACTTAAAGTACTATAAATATTTATAAGTGTTATACACACACACTCAAAAAAAGGCTAGAAAAATTTATTTTCATAAAACATAGTTCCTAGAATTTTAAGGTCAGGAGAGATATGAGAACTTTTCCTTATGCTACAAGGAGGAAACACAGGTTAGAAGATTAATTTTAATAATATATAATTAATTTTAACAATGTTAACTTAATTAATTTTAATAATACATTTCACATAATTCAATATGTGAAAAATGATCATTTCAACATGGAATCAATAAAAAATTATATTATTTTAAGTCATTTTTTCCACATTATGCCTTTGAAATCCAATTTCTGCTGTACACTTAGGCCGAGGTCATTCTGGGCTGACACAAGTCAAGCGCTCAACAGCCTCGGACGGCTAGTGGCTACCATACTGGACCCCTGGAGCTTCGAAATGGTCATGGACTTGAGGTGGAGCTAGAATATAAGCTCCTTCTTAAATGCTCTTTCCCCGGATCACACTACCATCCCTCAGGAATAAGAAGGGGTTGGGGCAAGAGAAGTAGGTGCAGTGAGCACCCATCTGTGCTAGACACTGTGACGGCAGTTCCCATTTTATTCACCGCTTATGACAGCCCTTAAGAATCAATATCACTCCCCCATTTCCCATATGAGGTTACGGAGGTTCCAGGTACTTTTGCTGTTGATAGTGGCAGGACAATGTAAGTCCTTTAATGAAAACAATGCTGTCAATATTAGAAAGATATGATTAATGCCAAAACCTGCTGAAATTGGGTGGGATTAAACACCACATGGCTCTTCCAGCAATTCCACCAGAAATTCCTGCAACCAGCGGCCAGTTTTGAAAATGAAACAAAGGATGGATGATGTGCTGTCAGAGACTCCAGTCCCCAGAGAATTGTTCTTTAGCTTGCCGAGCACCAAGGCTCCAGTTCACCCCATCTTGCCTCTTCACCCACTGCCACTGCTTCAAATACACACAATTAGCTGCATGAGGAAAGGACTCAGCTACCCCATTCGGACTAGCTGTGAGCCAAGCTGCAAGCTATAAGCTAGTCAATGCCATTTAAACAGACTCTTTACATGCCATGGACAAATCAAGTTAACAGAGAGGGGGAACAAGAGGAAGCAACCACTTCTGAACTAGAAAACCTGGTCACAGCCCCCTCCTTGGTGGTGAAGTTCTCAGGGACGAGGTGGGCTACGGGGCTGAGGCCAGCATGTATCTGTCAGTTGTGACCTTGCAAGCAGCTATCCTATGGCACAACACAAGTGTGACCCATAGACGTGCTTCTTGGTGGGGAAAACAATCTTAGGTGATAGCTACCAATGCCTCCACTCCACAGGTGAGCAAAAGGAAGCCAGAGTCACAGTAACTCCAGAGCTCATGCTCACGAGGGCCATGCTGTACACTTTCCTGCCATGTGTCAAACTCTAAGGTCATGGAGAAAGCCAGCTCGCCTTTTAAAAAAAGCAAGCCAGGACAAAAATACGCCCAAATCTAGTCTGTCCGCACAGAGAACGGTTTGCATTTGGAAGCAGGCCTCAGTACTTTTTAAAAAGTAGTAGGCTCCCTCCCTTTCTGCTACCTAGGGGTACAATTTCCAGCCCTTTCTCCAAAAGAAATATTTGGCTTTCTATAGAGAACCTCTGAGACTTCATGCAACTGAAAATGGAAGAAGAGGAAAGAGGCCCTCATCACACTCCACCCCAAAATGCCCCTTGGGGAGCTGAGGTTGGGCCCCTGTAGATCCATTTACTTTAGGAAACACTTGGTTCTGAAGCATTTGTTTCAGAAATTAGCCCCATGCCCCATCAATAGTAGCTTTCAACGGCTCTTCCCTGGTGGTCTTGTCTCTTTTACATTTCATTTCCTGTTGGAAAGGTAGCCGTTCAGTGCCACTGCCTGGACTGGGTTAAGAGAACCCCAGGACCTGAGTGAGGCTGGGGAGCCAGGGTGGGACTGACTGGTGGAACAGAGTAGCCAAGTGAAGAGAAAGGTATTCAAGAATGTCATAGGATGGCTTTTATTTCAACTGCTTCTCGATGAGAGAGCAATTGCCCCATGGGAGGAGGGGATAAAAATCCCCGGGAGTCAGTACAATCAGCTGACATGCTGGAGGCGGCCGGAGGCCTTGGTGGGAATCTTGGCACTGCCACTCACCAGCTGCACCCCACAGCCTTGTCCTCTGATGACAGGAGCCTCAGTTGCCGATCCGTTCCCCTGCCCAGGGTGGTGTGGACTCAAATGATACATGCAACATGCTTAGCAAGTGCATTACACCTGGTAGGTATTCACACGCAGTAGCGATGAACTGGCACAGATGGTATTTGAACCCATAAATTTAGCATCATGTTTTCTATTACACACAATACATTGTGCAAGAAGAGCATGCCAATAGATAGGAGAGCCTGACCTTAAAGAAACACGTACAAAAGAGATCATTTCAATACAGAGTTGCAAAGATTCTAATCAAGACAGATATAGAGTGAAGAAAAACAGATATAAAGTGATACGGTGCCCCAGATATGAAATATTTTAGGGCTTCGTTGACAGCAGGGTTGTGAGGTTGATGGGAGAATTCATTGGCTGTCTGTCTCTACTCTAGAATGTAAGTATTCCAACAAAGCAGGAATACTGCCTATTTTATTCAGCACTGTGGGGAAAAGGAGGTGGGTAACTATTTAAAGTGATGCTTAAGTAAAGAAAGAGTTAGCCAAGTGTAGAACAGGGTGAAAGCTACCCAGTCAGAAGAAACTGAGCGAACAAAGGCATATCCCTAAGGATATATTTAGGACACTGAGAAGCAGGTTGTGGAGCACAGAGCATGGGTGCAGAGGTGAGCTGAGAGGAGTCAACGGGTGTAAGACCACGGGAAATCTTGTTTACCACGCTAAAAAGTATGGCCCTCGTGTGGGTGAACGCTCACGTACGTAAGGCCAGAGTGGGCAGATGCTGACACGGGCAGATTTAACAGGACCTGAAATTCCTACTCCAAGTCTATAATATGCTTTCCTTACAAGCCTGCCAAAGTACCTATGATTTTTTTACTATTAAGCCCAAGTAATAACCATATTAAGCAAAAACAGCTTTTACCTCTTATTCTCCACTTAGTTTATCAGATTTGCTAGCCAGCTCAATTTTCACAGCAACCATATGAGGTAGTTGCTTCTATTATCTTGTCTTACACGTGAGAAGACCAAAGCACAGACAGGCGGAGAGGCTTACCCAAAGTCACACAGTACGCAGGTAGCAAAGGCAGGATGCGGATGTAGTCCTCTTGGCCCCAGAGTCTATTCTCCTAACCACCATATTATTTCAAATCTACCTTCCCCTTCGCCATCTCTCTCTTCAGTTCAATGCATCTGCTGCTTACCACACTTGATGAATTTTTCATTTCTAGAATTCTTTTTAATTCTAGAATTTCTATTTAGTTCTTTTAAAATGCCCACTTTTTTCATATTATCCTGTACTCACCCTGTGGTTTCTATATCCTTTCCTACTATGAAACATTTTCTAGCATACCCACTCCCTCAAATTTGTCTATTGTCTTTAGTTTCTAAGATAGGAACTTCTCCCTGTGTTTTCTCTATTGACTCTCACTAATGGTGGCATTTTTCTTCCATTGCATGTACTACAATATTTCAAAGCAAACTTAACATCAGCAGGAGTTTGCTGTTGTTGCTTTCTGGCTTTGATTTTTTAAATTTTGTTTTTGGTGGGAGACCCACACTCACTGGGATGTTGAGACATTTTTGTGTCCTGCTTTTAGGTTGTCTGCTGTAGTATCTCATAGTTTAATTAATTGCAGACCAAGTTTTTACATTCTCTTCTTGGTTTGTGGCTTGTGCACTACACGAGGAGAACCCCAACCCCATACACGTGGTTTAGTGTAAGTTTGGTTTGGATTTCTCTGGGATTTCATGGGCGATCCCAGTGACTCAGGGTGGTTGATAGACTTCCGCACCAGAACCTCAGCAGAATCTTCCTCATTTCACGCTCAGGCTAGTTATTCCTCACTGCCAGTTAGCTCTGCAGGGAGTGTGTTTGCTATGGCCTCAGCTCTCACCCCCAGGGGGTACTGAAACTCCAGCCCCTAAGAACTATACATACTTCCCATCATTTTCATAGGACCTTTTGTTTAATTCCTTCTCACTGGTCACTGCTCCATTATTGAGCTGGCTCTTTGTTCCTGGCACCTGGCGAGTTCTTCTTTTGGCATATCAGCCTGGCGATGAATTTTTCCCCCACTGTACTTTTGCATCGGCATCTCTCTGTGATTGGAGGGAATGTCCCCTGACAATCTAGTCTATCAAATTGACCAGAAGGTTATTATTAAACATTTAGATGTCAGTCTTTTCCTCATGGAGGACAGAGACCTTTATCTGATTCATCTTTCAATACTAATTCTTCAGACAGTGCCCTGACCAGAATAGAAAGCAATAAAGATTGGATCAATGGATGAATAAATTAATCAGCTTTATCTTTTATTCTAAGTGGTGATTAAATACGATACACTAATTATCTTCTAGAGAAAGAAGACACCAGGAATCCCTGGAAAGTCACCCATGCTCTCTGGAAGGCCACGCTGACCAAAGAAAAATGCCTTCCTTAGTTCAGCCCTGCCTTAGTTCAGCCCTTTGTCCAGCAGGTTCATTACTACTGGTACTACTTCTTTCTTGAAGGGCAACCACTGCTAATTACAGTGCTGGTCTAGTAGAAAGAAATATGAAGTGTGGAAGGCAAGGTTCTTCACTGGTGGCTCTGCTGCTCTCAGCACATACTGATGTCCTTTTATAGCCATAACTGGAACCTGATCAATAACACATAGCATGCAATAATGTCAT
>PVKM010009453.1:0-36812 GCA_004027735.1 Carollia perspicillata
CATCTGCTGCCTTGCCCATCCTGGTTTGCCAGCCACCACTTTGCCAAGAGTCCTCTCAGCCCCAGCTGCCAGGCTCTGCCCCTCCAACCGGTCTGGATGAATGTGTCTTGTTGAACTCCTTGGTTGTTGGACTTCCATACAGTTCTATTTTCTGCCAGTTCTGCTTGACTTTTGTTTTTAAATAGTTGTCGTCCTTCTTTTGGTTGTGTGAGGAGGCACAGTGTGTCTACCTACACGTCCATCTTGGCTGGAAGTCCAATTTGTACTTCTTAATTCCTGCTCCTTTCCATCCATTCTTCCTGTATCCCTGCTGGTAAGCATCCAAATGATCTCCGTATCTGTGAGTCTGTTCCTGTCCCGCTTGTTTGTTTAGTTTGCTTTTTAGATTCAATTGTTGATACTTGTAAGTTTATTGCTGTTTTAATGTTTATGGTTATGACTTTCTTTTTCTTTAAGAAGTTCCTTTAGTTCAGGAGTTCAAGGAGACTGCACCACTGAATATCACAGGTCTCCTTCCATAGAAGATCACACCACAAAGTCAGGGAGTCAGAACAGATCATTTTAAGAAGCAGAAGCAAACAATAAATATCCCAAAAATAATGGGAAGACAAAGAAACAACTCCTAATAGAAATCAAAGGAGAAATCCTCAGAAAGATAGCTAAATGAAATAGAAGGAAGTCAACTATCGGATACTGAGTTCAAAATAATGGTTATAGGGAAGCTCAATGAGTTCACTGAAAATTACAAAAAACCATAGGGAAACTATTAGGAACTTACTGCAAGATATATCAGCATGAAAAAAGAAACAGGAACTATCAACACGAGCCAAGAGGAAATGAAGAATACAATTTTTGAGTTGAAGAACACATTAGAAGCAATCAAAAGCAGGCTAGATGAAGCTGAGGGTTGATCAGCAAACTGTAGGAAAAGTAGAAAAAATTTTCCAGAAAGAGTAAGAAAAGGAAAAAAGATTTAAAAGAATGAAGACAGGTTAATGCAACTGAAAGACAGCATGAAAAGTAATAATATCTGTATAATAGGGATACCAGAAGGAGAACAAGAGAAGCAAGGGATAGAAAACCTGTTTGAAAAAGTAATGATAGAAAACTTCCCTAATTTGATCAGAGAAAAATTGGCACAAATCTATGAAGCAGAGAGGGTCCCAATCAAGAGGAACCCAAAGAGGCCCACTTCAAGACACATCACAACTAAAATGGCAAAATTCCAAGACAAAGAGAGAATCTTAAAGGCAGCAAGGGATAAAGAGGAAATAACATGCAAGGGAGTCCTGCTAAGGCTAGCAGCTGACTTCTCAATGGAAATGCTCCAAGCCAGAAGGGAATGGCAAGAAATATTCCAAGTAATGAAAAGCAAAGGTCTGCAACCAAGACTACTCCACCCAGCAAGGCTCTCAATTAAAACAGAAGACAAAATAAGGAGTTTCTCAGACAAAAGAAGCCTCAAAGAATATGCCACCATTAACCATCATTTCAGAAATGTTAAGGGACTACTTTAGGAAGATGAAGAAAATGAGTGAGAGAGGAATACACGTAAAAAGGGGATAAATTGGCAATGAATAACTGTCAATAATAACCTTAAATGTAAGTGTATTAAATGCTCCAATCAAAAGACATAGGGTAGCTGAATGGCTAAGAAAACATGACCACCACATATGCTGCCTACAAGAGACCCACCACAGAAAAAAAGATCTACACACGCTGAAAGTGAAGGGTTGAAAAATTATTCCAAGTAGATGTCCAGGGAAAAAAATCAATGGTAGAAATATTTATATCAGACAAAATAGACTTCAAAACAAAGGCCATACAAAGAGACAGAGAAGGACACTTCATAATACTCAAGAGAAAAATCCATGAAGAAGACATAAATATTGTAAATATATATGCACCCAACATTGGAGCACTCAAATATATAAGGAAAATCATAGAGGATTTCAAAAAAGATATAGACAACAATACACTTATACTAGGGGGTTTTATACCACTCTGCAAACAATGGATAGATCTTCCAAACAAAATATCAAAAAGGATATTGTGGAACTAAATAATGCACCAGATCAAATGGACTTAGCTGATATGTAGAGAACATTTTATTCCCCAAAAGCAAAATACATATTCTTTTCAAATGCATATGGTATATTTTCAAAGATAGACCAAAGCCCTGGCAGGTGTGCCTCAGTGGAATGAGTGCCAGCCTATGATCCAAAGATAGACCACATGATAGGACACAAAACAAGCCTCAACAGATTCAAGTATATTGATATTATATCAAGCATTTTCTTGGACCACAAGGGCTTTGAACTAGAAATTAACCTCAAGGAAAAAACTCAAAAACATTCACATTCATGAACACTGAATAGCACGCTACTAAGCAATGAATGGGCTAACAATCAGGGTAAGGAAGAAATCAAAAAGCTTCTGGAAACAAATGAAAATGAACACACAACATTCCAAAACTTATGGGACCTAGTGAAGGCACTCCTGAGAGGGAAGTTCATAGCAATACAGGCCTATGTAAAAAAGATAGAAGCATTTCAAATAAACAATCTAACCCTACATCTACAAGAACTGGAGGAACAACAACAAACTAAGCCCAGAGCAAGTAGAAGGAAGGAAATATTCAAGATTAGAGTAGAATTTAATGATGTAGAGACTAAAAGCACAATTTTAAGGATCAACAAATCCAGGAGCTTGTTCTTGGAAAAGATAAACAAAATAAGCGAGTCTTTAACCGGACTCTTCAAGAAAAAAAGGAAGAGAACATAAATATGTAGAATCAGATATGAAAGAGGAGAAATTACAAATGATACCACAGAAATGCAAAGGATTGTAAGAAATTATTACGAAGAACTGTATGCCAAAAAATTTGAAAACCTGGGTGAAATAGACATATTTATAGAAAAATATAATCTCCCAAAACTGAATCTAAAGAAGCAGAAAGCCAGAACAGACTCATAAGAGCTAGTAAAATTGAAGCAGTAATAAAAAAAAAAAACTCTCAGAACACAAAAGCCCTGGACCAGACAGTTTCACAGGACAATTTTACAAAATATTTAAGAAAGAGCTAATCCCTATCCTTTTCTGACTACTTAAAAAAATATAAGGAGAGGGAAGGCTCCCAAACTATTTTCATGAGGCCAGCATGATCCTAATTCCAAAATCACAAAGACACCACAAAGAGTCCTGACTGGTGTGGCTCAGTGGATGGAGTGCCAGCCTGTAAACCAAAGGGTTGCTGGTTAGATTACCATTCAGGGCACATGCCTGGGTTGTGGGCCAGGTCCCTGGGGGGGGGGTGTGCAAGAGGTAACTACACACTGATGTTTCTCTCTCTCGCTTTCTCCCTCCCTTCCCTTCCCTAAAAATAAGTAATCAAATCTTTAAAAAAAAGAGACCACAAAGGAACAAAACTACCAGCCAATAGCACTGATGAACACAGACAATAAAATCCTCAACAAAATTTTGGCCAACTGCACTCAGCAATACACTAAAAAGATCACATGACATGATCAAGTGGGATTCATCCTAAGGACTCAAGGATGATACAGTATTTGAAAATCAATGACTGTAATATAATACATAATAGAAAGGACAGACAAAAATCACATGCAAAAAGCACCTGATAAGGTACAGCAGCAAGGCATGATAAAAATACTTATGAAATTGGGAGTAGAGGGAGCATACTTCATCATAATAAAGTCCATATAAGAGAAACCTACTGCCAATATCATGCCCAACAGGCAAAACTAGAAGCTTTCCCACTAAGGTCAGGAAGAAAACAAATATGTCTGCTTTCTCTACTTCTTTTAACATAGTATTGGAAGTCCCAGTCATAACGATCAGAAAAGAAAAGGAAAGAAGGCATCCAAATTAGAAAGAAGGAAGTAAAACTGTCACTGTTGGTAGATGACATGATAGTGTACATAGAAAACTCTATAGACTCTATCAAAAAATTACTCAACCTCATAAGTGAAATTGGCAAAACAGCAGGATACAAAATCAATATTCAGAAATTGAAGGCATTTTTGCACACCTACAATGAAATATCAGAAAGAGAAATCAAGAAAAAAACCTCATTTTTTATATCAACAAGAAAAATAAAGTACCTAGAAATACACCTTACCAAGGAGGTAAAAGTCTTGTACTCAGAAAGCTATGTAATACTGAAGAAAGAATTTAAAGAAGACACAAATAAATGAGAGCATATACCGTGTTCAGGGTTTGAAAGAAGTAATCATCAAAATGTCCATCCTACCCGAAGCAATCTATAGATTCAATGAAATTTCTATTAAAATACCAATAACATGTTACACAGATATACCACATATTTAAAAAAATTCATATGGAAGCATAAATGACCCCAAATGGCCTCAGCATTTTTGAGAAAGAAAAACAAAGTAGAAGGGATCACAATATCTGACACCAAATATGTTGCAAGGGCACTGTAATCAAGAGTCTGGTACTGGAATAAGAACAGGCACACAGATCAATGAAATAGAAGAGAGAGCTCAGATATAATCCCAAGTGTCTATGCTCAAATAATATTTGACAAAGGAGGCAGAAGCATAAAATGGAGTAAAAATAGTCTCTTCAACAAACGGTGTTGGGAGATCCAGACAAGCACATACAAAAAAAAAAAATGGTATTAGACCACCCACTTACATCATACACAAAAATAAACTCAATATGCATAGAAGACTTAAATATAAGTTGCAATACCTTAAAAATCTTAGAGGAGAATATAGGCATGAAAATCTCAGATATTGCATACAGAAATGTTTTCACTGATATATACCCGAGAACAAGAGACATAAAGTAAAGAACAAATGAGATCTCATCAAATTAAAAAGCATCTGCATGGGTAAAGAAAGCATCAGCAAAATGAAAAGGGAACCAACCATATGGGAAAATAGACTTGCCAGTGATACTGCAGACAAGGGTTTGATCTCCAAAATATTTCTAGAAGTCACACAACTCCAACCAGGAAGACAAGCAACCCAATTAGAAAATGGGCAAAGGTCTTGAACAGACACTTCTCCAAGGAGGACATATAGAGGGCCCACATGCATATGGAAGGATACTCAGCATCATTAGTCATCAGAGAGATGCAAGTTAAAACCACAATGAGATACCACTTCACACAAGTCAGAATGGCCATCATAAACAAATCAACAAAGAACAAGTGCTGGTGAGGTTGGGGAGAAAAGGGAACCCTAGTGCACTATTGGTGGGAATGCAGACTGGTGCAGCTACTGTGGAAAACAGTATGGAATTTCCTCAGAAAACTAAAAATGGAACTGCCTTTTGACCCGGCAATTCCACTGCTTGGCTTATACCCTTAAGAACCTTGAAACATCAATTAAAAGAACCTATGGACCCCATTGTCCATGCCCGTGAGTCCTCCATCCATGTTCCTTTGGTTGCTCCTTCTCCATTTTCTGCCCCTTCACCCCCTACCCTCTCCCATCTGGTAACTCACAGTTTGTCCTTTATTTCCATGTCTATGGCTCTATTGTGCTCACTTGGTTGCTTTGTTGATTATATGCCACGCCACCTTCAGGAGAGATCATATGTACTTGTCTCTCACCACCTGGCTTACTTCACTTATGTAATGCTATCCAGTTGCACCCATGTTGTCAGGAAGGATAGTAGCTCCTTCTTTCTTTCTGCTGCATAGTACTCAATTGTGCAAATGCACCACAGTTTTTTGTGTTTTTTTTTTTTATCAGCTCATTTACTGATAGGCACTTAGGTTGCTTCCAGCTCTTGGCTGTTGTAAATTTTGCTGCTATGAACATCAGGGTGCATAGGTTCTTTTGAGTTGGTGTTTCAGGATCCTTAGGGTATAATCACAACAGTAGTATTGCTGTGTTGAAAGTCAGTCCCATTTTTATTTTTCTGAGGAGATTCCATTCTGTTTTCCACAGAGGCTGTGCCAGTCTGCATTTCACCAATAGTGCACTAGGGTTCCCTTTTCTCCGTAACCTCTCCAACACTTGTTTTCTATTGATTTGTTTATGATGGCCATTCTCACTGGTGTGAAGTGGTACTTCATTATGTTTTAATTTGTATCTCTCTGGTGCCTAGGAATGCTGAACATCTTTTCATATGTCTCTGGGCTTTGTGTATGTCCTCCTTGGAGAAGTGTTTGTTCAAGTTCTTTGCCCATTTTTTTAATTGGGTTGTCTGTCTTTCTGTAGTGGAGTCATATGAGTTCTTTATATGTTTTGGAGATCAAACCCTTGTCCAAGGTATCATTGGCAAATATGTTTACCCATATGGTTGGTTCCCTTTTCATTTTGTTGATGTATTCTTTAGCCATGCAGAAGCTTTTTATTTTGATGA
This sequence comes from Carollia perspicillata, assembly GCA_004027735.1. NCBI lineage: Eukaryota > Metazoa > Chordata > Mammalia > Chiroptera > Phyllostomidae > Carollia > Carollia perspicillata. Next base: position 6,364 of record PVKM010009453.1, read on the forward strand.
GATCCTGTTTGTTTATTCTTTCCTTTATATGCCTTGCTCTAGGGCACATATCAGCGAAAATATTGACGAGTGGAGTATCTGAGATTTTCCTGCCTATGTTCCCCTGTAGGACTTTTATGGTGTCATGACTTATATTTAAGTCTTTTATCCCCCTTGAATTTAGTTTTGTGTTTGGTGTAAGTTGGTGATCAAGTTGCTTTTTTTTTTTTTTTTTTTTTTTTGCATATAACTGTCCAGCCATCCCAACATCATTTGTTGAAGAGGCTATTTTTACTCCATTTTATGCTTCTGGCCCTTTTGTCAAATATTAATTGGCCTTAAAAACTTGGATTTTTTTCCTGGGCTTTGTATTCTGTTCCGTTGGCCTATGTGTCTGTTCTTATGCAGTACCATACTGTTTAGATTATCCTGGGCTTGTAATATAGTTTTATGTCAGGTATTGTGATCCCTCCTACTTTGTTCTTCTATTGTATTGCTTATCTGGTGTATTATATTGATTGATTTGTGTATATTGTACCATCCCCAGATCTCTGAGATGAATCCTAGTTGATCATGTATGATCTTTTTAATGTATTCCTGGATCTGGTTTGCCTATATTTGTTATGGATTCTAGCATCTATGTTCATCAGTGATATTGCCCTGTAGTTTTCTTTCTCTTTTGTGTCTTTAACTGGCCTTGGGGTTAGGATGGTGCTGGCCTCATGAAAATGGTTTGGAGGTCTTCTTTCTCCTTGGATTTTTTGGAATAATTTGAGAAGAATCAGGATTAGTGCCTCTTTAAACTTTTTGTAATGTTCTCCTGTGAATCCATCTGACCCAGGTCTTTTGTGCCCTGGATGGATTTGCTTGTTGATCACTGCTCAAATTTCACCAGCTGGTATGGGTCCATTCAGACTTTCTTCTTCTTCTTGACTCAGTTTTGGAGGATTATACATTTCTAGCAATTTGTTCATTTCGCCCTGGTTGTGAAATTCCTTGGCATATACTTTTTTCATAGTAGTTTCTTATGATCCTCTGCATTTCTGTGTTATTATTTGTAATTTAGCCTCTTTCGTTTCTCATTTTATTTATGTGAATCACCTGGTTTGTTTGTTTGTTTGTTTTTGGTTTGTTTGATCAGTCCAGTTAAAGGCTTGCTTATTTTGTTTATCTTTTCAAAGAACCATCTCCTGGATTTATTGACCCTTTGAATTGTTCTTTTAGTCTCCATGTCATGTAATTCTGTTCTGATCATGATTATTTCCTTCTTTCTACTCTCTCAGAACTCTGTTTGTTGTTTTTTCTTGTAGGTGTAAAGATAGGTTATTTATTTGAAATGTCTATCTCTTTTAGGTAGGCCTGTATTGCTACGAACTTCCCCCTAACACCTTCCTTCACTGTGTCCCATAAATTTGGGGCTGTTCATTTTCATGTGTTTCATTCTCATATGTTTGTGTTCATTTTCATATGTTTCCAGAAATTTTTTGATTTCTTCCTTGAGCTGATTGTTAACCCATTCATTGCTTAGTAGTGTGATATTTAGTGTCCGTGAATTTGGATTTTTTGAGTTTTTTCCTTGAGTTTAATTTCTAGTATAAAGCCCTTGTGGCCCAAGAAAATGCTTGATGTGATTTCAATTTTGTTGCATTTGTTGAGGCTTGTTTTGTGTCCGATCATTTTGTCTATCTTTAAAAATTATCCATGTGCATTTGAAAAGAAGGTGTACTATGCTTCTTTGGGATAAAAGGTTATATATATAACTGATATATAATCAGTTAATTCAATTGGATCTAGGGCGTCATTCAGTGCCACAATACCTTTGTTATTATTTTGATTAGAAGAACCATCCATTGTTGACAGTAGGTTATTAAAATCCCATATCATATGTGATTTGCTTTCTATCTTTCTTGAAGTCCTCTAATATTTTCCTCATATATTTGGGTACTGCTATGTTGGGTACATATATGTTCACAATGTTTATGTCTTTTTGATGGATTCTTCCCTTGAGTATTATGAAGTGTCCTTCTGCATCTCTCTCCTTTTTTTTTTTTTAAATTCTCAGGCTCCAAATTTAATATTTCCTCTACCTGGGCTCCTCTGCAACCAGATATTTTTTTTAAAAAGAAGGTTTTATCTATCTATCTATCATCTATCTATCTATCTATCTATCTATCTATCTATCATCTATGTACCTATCTATCTATTGGTGAAGGGAAGAAAAAGGAGAGGGAGAGAAACATCATGTGGCTTGGATGGGCCTCTTGTGGTTCATCTTGATTGGGACCCTCAGTGCTTTCTGAACTTGCATAGCTTTTCCACTGTCCAGGTTAAGGATGTTTTCTGTTATTAGGTTTTTAAACAAATTTTTTATCCCTTGCTCCTTTTTATCTCCTTATGGTATTCCCATGACTTGAATGTTTTTGCATTTCATAGTGTCATGAAATTCCCTTATGCTATCCTCATATTTTTGTAGTCTTTTTTCCTGTTCTTGCTCTTTCTGTGCATTTTTTTCTACTTTGTCCTCCAGCTCACTGATTCAATGCCCTGCTTCATCTTGCCTGCTTTTAATTCCTTCTACTGTGTTCTGCAATTCAGAAATTGTGTTCTTCATTTCCTCCTGGCTCATATTGATAGTTTCTATGTATTTTTTCATGCTAACGTAGTTTGCTGTGAGTTCCTTTTAGCTTCCCTAGTAGTTTTTTGTAATTCTCACTGAACTCATGGATCTTCCTTTTAACCATTGTTTTGAACTCAGTGTTGGATAGTTTAGTTGCCTCTACTTTATTTATCACTCTTTTGGGGGATTTATCCTTTTTTTTTTTTTGATTTGGGGTTGTTTTTTTTCTCCCCATTTTAGGGGACACGTCTTTTGTTTGCTTCTGCTTCGCAAATTGACCTCTTTAAATTCCCTTCCTTTGTGGTGTGAACTTTATGGTAGCAGACCTGTTTGATTCAGTGATGAAGTATCCTTGATCCCCTGAAGGTGATGCTCTTGGGATGCCCTTTATAATGTTTTGTTGTGTCACTGGATGTATTAGGGTTTTGATTGTTGTTGGGTCATTCTTTTGTGGGTTCTTCCCTCCAACTGGTTGACTGCGGCTCACTCCCCACCCCCCATGTCTTGAACGCTGTTGTGTAGGTGCTGCCAGAACAAAAGCACAGAACAAGGAGAGAAAACCCACAGCTGCAAAAATAACTTCCTTCTGTAATCCCACTATCAACAGGAACTGAACCAGTATTAATGAGAGTGTAAAGAGATTAAGACTATTATAAGAATTAAGAGCAAATATGAGATGACCTACTGAAAGAAAAATGATTTTGAGCAAGTAGAGAGAGCACTAATAAGAGCATGGAATAAGAAGAATTCAAAGAGAAAAAGTAAAATTTACATCATAAATAAACAATGGAATGAAAAATGTGGCATGGAGTAAGAGAAAGAAAGCCTATAGTATTAGGTTTGAACAGAAATTTAAAAAATAAAATAAAATGATAAAGAGAAAGTAAAAGAAGAAAAGGTAAATAAATAATTAAAAAATGGAACCATGTTGGAGAAAAAGATCTACCACAGCAGTATGAACAACACATGAGATAAAATTAATACAGGTGGGATGGGAATAAAAGGGAAAAAATAAAGAAAAGCTTAAGAGATGTCTAGAGGAAGGGGAAGTGATTTTGAGCTGATAGAGTGAGAGGGAATACTAAGATTGAGGAGTGAAAACCAAGATAAGACAGAGAAAAGTTAATAGTTTAGACAAAATAAAAAGAAAAAGGGGGCACGATGAAAGAGAAAAGAATAGAAGAAAATAGGCTAAGACAGGGAGAAATTAGAATTTGAGATGAAAAAAGATTATGAGGGGGGAATGGTAAAATTTGAGGTTTGGAATACAAAAGTGATGAAGAGCTAAAGATAAGATTGAAACAATGCAACAACAACTACCCTATCCACAACCAGTGATCAAAGATTACTAAAGGTGGAGAGAAAACATGCATATTTTAAGAGCCAGAAAAAGAATGTGAGATGTCCACTGAGAAGGAAATTGATTTTGAGAGGCTGGACTGGGGAGAAATAGAGTGCAGAATAGAAACAAGTTGTAGCAAGAGAGAAAAGAAAATTTAAAATGAAAATAATAAGAGTACTTGGTAGAAATGAATCTGGTCTCCAAAATGTGGCTCAAAGAGTTATCCCCGTAGACCTTGTTAGATTGTTTTTAATTTAAAACCTTGAACTCTATCCAGCTGTTTTCTTTCAGTCAGGTCCTCTAAACCAATAACATTTTCTGAATTAAATATTCTTGAAGGTTCTTCTGGACTCTTACTGATTTGTTTTCTTTCTTTGCATCTTTTCTGTTACTCTTTTATTATTTAAATTGTCTCTTGCTTTTGAATTTGAACTATGAAATAAACAAAACATAGATTTTTTCCACTCAAAAAAAAATAAAATGAAATGAAAATAATAAGAGTAAAGAAGAAGGGAACATGGTGTAAGAGAAGGGAGGAACAAATATTTGAATGGAAATAAACTGCAATATAAAATCTAGTGACTTAATGTGCACAGCCTTTAAGAATAAGAATGAATGTTAAAAAGCTGTGCAAGAAAGAAAATTTCACAAATCATGGAGAAGACCATGGTGGACTTAAACCAGGTAGCATGTAGTATTTACCACTGTTTTTTCTTTCTGGATGATGTCAGATGGTGATGTCAGATGGTGACCTTGTCTGGCTTGAAACTACCAGAGATCTAATGTCTTTGGATGACTCCAGTTGTTAATCTAGTCACACTGCATTCAGCAGTCCAGATTAAGCACCACAGGGCTCTGGCAGAGACCCTCCTGGGGGGAGGGCTATTGCTTCCCCTCAGATTGCTGTCACCCAGGGAAGTGTTCTGCCTGAGCAGGATGGCTGCTGCAGTATGGAGGATGACTCAGCACCAGGATCCTGGTGGCTACTCTCTCAGCTCTCTCCCCAAGGCTTCCATCTCCAGTCTCTCCTCAAGCATCTTGTGTCCACTTTGCCCCCTCTTTTGGTGGAGCCCATGGTAAGTGGTTGCAAATTAAAAGTTATGCATTGGTCCTTTAAGTGGCTCTTTGTGTCTCCAGCCATCCATATCTGCCAGAGAGAAAGCCATCCACTCTTCACAGCTGGATGTTATCTGTGTACTCTTCAGGCTCTGGGTCTCCATGCTGGGGATCCCAGCTTAGGATTTTGACCCCATGCATCTCAGGGTATCCAACTGGCAGCTTAAATATCCCTCCAGCACTTCAGCTGCTGCCTGGGGGCACCCAGCCAGCTGTCTCACATCTCCACCTCATTCCCTGTGGGTGGGCTCTGCCTGCAGTGCCCTCCAGTCTGCCACAGATGAGAATAAGTCTACAAAGACATGACATGCTTGGGTAGGAAAGGCGGCTAATCTCTCAAGGAAGAAGGGCCAGGAGCTTTTTCCTCAATGGGGTTTTATTGGGTTCAATTTGCACAGGAATACAGGTAAAGCTCATCAATCATTGTTAGGCAGTAAGGGTCAAACGATAGACAACATACAGAGAACTATGAGGGCTTATTCTGAGTCAGGGTCAGTTAGCTAAAGGGCTATAAAACTTTGGGAAACAAACTCATTTCGTTCTTGGACCCTTATCACAAAATTGAGGATGTTTTTAGCATAGCAGGTTTCACAGGATTTTATGTATTCTTTCTTAGGCCTGATTGCCCTGGGGAACCTGCCCTTTCCTGCCCAGGGATGCACCACCCTCTGTCATTGTTTCAGGCTTAAGTCAGGCAGGGGAAGTAAGGCACCCAAGAGATTAGGAGACTTCTGGCAGACAGAATGAGGACTCAGGCTATGTCAAAGCCAAGTGGTGAGGGTTCATCACCCCTTTTTTCTATAGCTCCCCAAATCCTTGCCTGAGGGCCCCTTCATGACTGTGCCTGTCTTAGGTTGTCCCTCCCTTGAGGAATCTTACACATCATTGGCTAACTGATCATCCACTTGGGGCCAAGCAGGGTGAAGTAAAAGGGGGCAGAGGTGGCACCCCTGCCAGGGAGATAAGCTTTGTTTCCTTAGTGACTTATGGTCCCAAGGTCTTTCACTCAGCCTTAGCCATGGGGTATTACAGCTTCTGAAACCAGGCAGGGTGGTTCCCAACAATTCCCTACCTGTCACGTTGTGTGGAAGCTGTTTCTTCTGACTGTCTGTGGTTCTAAGGCTTCTTTCTCACTATTGTTCTGGATGATTTCTTCACAATTTAGTTTCAATTCCAGATTGGGCCTGGGAGGAGGTTACTGTAACTCTGCTATCTTAGATCTCCTGAAATATTTGAAATATTTGTTCTGCTTCTGTGAAATAGGACATTGGAATCTTGATAGGAATTATGTTGAATCTATAGATTGCTTTGGGTAGCATGTATATTTTAATGAGGTTAATTCCTCCTATCTATCAACACAGTATATGCTTTCACTTATTTATATCTTCTTCAATTTCTTTCTTTAATGTCTTACAATTTTCTAAGTACAGTTCTTTTACATCCTTGCTTAAATTTATCACTATGTATTTTATTCTTTTTGAAGTAATTATGAATGAGATTGCTTTCTTAATTTCCCTTTCTATTAGTTCATTATTGGCATATAAAATGCAATTGATTTCTGGATATTAATTTTGTATCCTGTTGATTTGCTGAATTCATTTATCAGTTCTAGTAGTTTTTTGCTCTGCAGAACTCTTTAGGGTTCTGTATATACAGTATCATGCCATCTGCAAATAATGACAGTTTTACTTCTTTATTCCCAATTTGGATGCCTCTTATTTCTTCTTATATGATTGCTATGGCTAGGACTTGCAGCACTATATTGAAAAAGAGAGGTGAAAGGGGACACCTCTGTCTTGTTCCCACTCTTAAGGGGAATGCTTGTATTTTTTGCACATTGAGTATGATGCTGGCATGCTGGCCATGGTTTTGTAATACATGGCCTTAATTAGGTATAGGTATGTTCCCTCTATTCCCACTATGTTGAGAGTTTGATCAGAAATGGGTGAGGGTTTTTATGAGATGCTTTTTGCAGATCTATTGAAATGATCATATGGTTTTTATCATTCATTTAGTTTACGTGGTGAATCACATTTATTGGTTTGTGAAGGTTGTACCAACATTGCCTTTCCAGAATAAATCCCACTTGATTGTGATGTATGATCTTTTAGGTGCATTGTTGTATTAAGTTTGATAATATTTTGTTGAGGATTTTAGCATCTATGCTCATCAGGGATATTGGCCTGTAATTTTCAACTTTTTGAAGGGCCTTTATCTGGTTTTGTAATTAGAATAATGATGGCCCCATGAAATGAGTTTGGGTGCCTTCCCGCCTCTTGAATTTTTTTAAATAGTTTGAGCAGGAGATGTGTTAGTTCTTCCAGAATGTTTGGTAAAACTCACCTGTGAAGCCATCCAGTTAAGAGCTTTTTTTTGTTGGGAATTTTTTGATGACTTCTTCAGTTTCACTAAGAGTAATTTGTCTATTCAGGTTCTCTGATTCTTCCTGATTTAGTTTTAGAATACTGTATGTTTCGAGGAATTTATCCATTCTATACAGGTTGTCCAGTTTTTATTTCTCCTTTTTCATTGCTGATATTATTTATTTGGGTCCTCTCTATTTTTTTCTTGAGAAGTCTCTTTTTTGGTGAAAAAAATGTAATTGCTGTTCTCTTATAGTCATCTCAATTTTCCTTCCATTGTTCTACCCTGCACCACTCACACCCCTGCTAAGTCTCTTGAAGTTTTGTCAATTTTGTTTTTATTTTCAAAGAACCAGATTTTGGATTAATTAATCATTTATATAATTTTAGGCTCTATTTCATTTATTTATGCTCTGATCTTTATTATTTCCTTCCTTCTAATAAGTTTAGGCCTTGTTGTGTGCTCTTTTTCAAGTTCCTTTCCGTGCACAGTTAAATTTTATTCCCGCTTTTTCTTTTTCCTTTATATTTTTTTAGATAAGCCTGTAATGCTATGGATTTCCCTCTTAGCATTGCTTTCCCAGTGTCCCGCAGATTTTGGATTGTTGTGTCCTCATTTCATTTGTTTCAAACAATCTTTTGATTACTTCCTTGATCTCATTGTTCACCCATTCCCTATTTAATAACATTTAGGTTCCATGTCTTTGTGTTTTTCAGTTTCGTAGCAATGTGGTCATAGAAAGTGCTTGATATGATTTCAATCTTCTCAAATTCATTGAGACTCATTTTGTGTCTCTACTAGAAAATACTCCATGTGTACTTGTAAAATATGTATATATTACTGTTTTGGGGTTATTTGCTCTAAAGATATCAAATAAATCCATTTGATCTTGTGTGTCATTTAAGGGTGTTGCCTCATTGTTGATATTCTTTCTGGAATATCTATCCATCACTCTCAAAGGGTGTTAAAATCCCTGACTCTGATTGTATTTCTGTAGGTCTTTCCCTTTATGTCCATTAAGATTTGCCTTATATATTTGTGTGCTCCTGTGTGGGGTGAATAAATATTTACTAAAGTTATGTTCTCTTGTTGGATTGTTCCCTTTATCATTGTGTAGTGTCCTTTTATGTCTCCTAATATAGCCTTGGTTTTAAAGTCTATTTCATTGGATATAAGCATTGCTTCCCCAGGTTTCTTTCCTTTCCATTTGCATGAAATATGTTTTTCCATTCCCTTCACTGTTAGTCTGTGTGTGCCTTTCATTCTGAGGTTGGTTTCTTAGAGACAGTATATATATATATGGGTCTTGGTTTCTTATCTATTCAGCTACCCTATGTCTTTTAGCTTTAGCATTTAAGCCATTTGCATTTGAGGTGATTATTGTTAGATATGTATTTATTGCCATTTTATTTTTAAATTATTTTCCTGGCTTAGTATTAAAAAAACTCCTTTAGCTGTTTCCCATCTGGGAAGCTCTTTATTTCTCCTTTCATTTTAAATAATAGTCTTGCTAGGTAAAAAGCCTTGGCTGTAAGTCCTTGCTTTTTATCGCCTTGAATATTTCATGCCATGCCCTTCTTATGGCCTGAAATGTTTCCATTGAGAAATGAGATGACAGTCTATTTGGAGATCCCTTATAGTTATCTACCTGCTTTTCTCTTGTGGCTTTTTGGGATTCTCTCCTTGTCTTTAATCTTTGCGGTTTTAATTATGAGGTGTCTTGCTGTAGGCTTCTTTGTGTCTATCTTGTTTGGGACTATAACCTTCCTGGATTTGTGTTGCTTTTTCTTTGACCAAACTAGGGAAGTTTTCAGTCACTATTTTTTTTTTCAAATAGGCTAATGATTTCTTGCTCGCCCTTTTTTCTTCTGGTATTCACATGATGCAGATGTTTTTATGCTTCATGTTGTCCCAAAATTTTCTTAAGCTTTCTTCATTCTTTTTAATTCTTTTTTCTTTTTGCTGCTCTACTTGGGATTTTTCTACTTTGTCTTCCAAATTGCTAATTTGATTCTCCACTTTTTTCTAACCCATTGTTTATTTCTTCTAGTGAATTATTTACTTCAGATATTACACTCTTTATTTCTGACTGGTTCATTTTATTGCTTCTAAATATTTTTTTCATCCTGTCAAGTATCCTTATAATTATTACTCTAAACTCTATATCTGATAGGGAGAGGGAAGATGGCGACGGAGTAGGAGGGAGCGGAATTCACTTCCCCGTACACACAGGAGGAAAAACTGACTAATCCACGGAGGAACAGAGTATACAGACAACAGCACTGCAGCATATTTGAAAATAAGTCCACAAAACTGTAGCAGACACTGAAAAACCAGAAACCAGATGGTAAGAAGGATATTTCAGGACAGAAAGGTCCCGGGTGCCAGTGTGGGGGCCCGGGTACATTTATAGCCCCAGGCCTGGTGCCCAGAGTGGGTACTCAGTCTACCACAGACTGCTTGAAAGCAGAGGGCCTGTTGTAGTCCTTGGGAGAGAGCTGGGTCACCTGCTCCCTCCCTCACCGACAGACCAGGGTTTGAGGAACACCAGCAGAGTTCTGGTCATGGAGAGGGGAATAAGGATGAAGAGGCAAGGTACGCGCCCTGCATATTCGTGGAGTCTGTGGTCGCCAGCTTGGGAAAGCTGAGAGAGAGGCAGTGACGCACTGACCCCGATAGTCACTGGGCTGGCTGGAGAACTGGGGTACACGGGGCGCCAGGCTTGAGTAGGAGGAATTTATCAAACAGAGGGGCTGGTGAATCTGCTGTGACAGCCCCAAAGCTGACTCCCAACCCATCCAGGCAGAGACCCCAGGGTTAAAAGGAAGGCACTGCGACTCCCTCCCGGTAGCACTGGGATGGGTTTGGGCCCAAATTCGATGGACAGAAGCAGCCCAGCCTAGTTGAGTGGGGGCCCCTACACCCCAGCATCTAGCGATAACCACTACGGTAAAGCGTTCTGAAGAAAACCAGGACTCCCACATCGAAGATATTGGGGAAAGGAGTCAGACTAGCAGTTGGGACAGTGCTTGCAAGATAGGCCGAGTAAACATCGGGAAGGGAGAAATGCCAAACCAATCACTCCCCAGCCTTCTGCAGCCAGCAAGACCAGAAAAACCGATTTGGCCAGTTTGAAACCAACAAGAGGTGTTGTTTTTTTTTTTAATGCTGTTTTTTAAAGTAATATTTATTATTATTATTTTTAAATTTTTCATTACTGTTTTAAACTCCAATTGCTTTTTACTCTCTTCCCTTCTTTCTTGATTTACTACTCCACACTTTCTTTCCAATTTATCTCTCCTTTCTTACTTCTCCTGCCATTTTTTTTTTAATACCCACAAGCGAGAGAAAAACTTGGAACTGCGAAAGGACCTGAGGTGGACTCAAACAGGGGGCAACCCAACAGCTGAGACAGGGAGACAAATTTCAATCAACTATTGCAGGGAAACTGCAAGTTGCTGCATATTTGGATTATTATTATTTTCTCCTTTTTTTCATTATTCCTACATCTTTTACCTCAATAGTATTTTTGTATTCCCCTTCTTTCTGTATAGTCTTCTTTGCTTTCCAGGGCATATTGTACCATTTGACAGGTTTCACCTGTTATCTCTTCTACATTGTATTGCTAATTTACTGTCCTTCACGTGAATTGTGTTCCATCAGCACACTATTCAAAGTCCTATATCCCTGTTCAGGTTATTCAGATCACGTACATTCTGGCATATGAGTGATGCTCTAATCTTATTGTAAATAACTGCATTTCCACACAGTTGTAAACACTTCACAGCACCCTCCCTGGATACTAACCCACATCACAGTCTCCTGAACTCTATTATCAGGGAGGTTAACACTATTCTCTCACACGCTACACCTATGTACTACCCTTTATCCTCACCTTACCACACAATCAGACCTCCCACAGCTTCACTGCTTTCTAGATCCAACTCATAACCCTTCCCTTCCCAACAAGAGTCTAATCTTCTTCCCATTGTATCTTAAAAGTGGCCAGTTGGGTTGAAGATCACAGTTAACGGTACACATAGCCAAAAGATCTCCTATCTCTTATACTGGCTGCTACTGTAAATATCATAGAATACTCCCCTGCTGTCTTAAACCATTTTTCCTCCCCCTCCAACTGAGCACCGAAAAGAGTAGGTGGAAGTGGTGAACACCAGCATACCAGAAGCAGACTGCACCACTGAATCTCACAGGCGTTCTACCTCAGCAGTTCACACCATAAACCCTGGGAACCAGAACAAATCCATTTAAGAAGCAGAAGCTATCAAGAAGAGTCTCACAAACAATGAGAAGACAAAGAAACGATCCTCAAATGAAAGGGAAGGAGGAAGCCTCAGAAAGAATGCTAAACGAAATGGAAGCAAGTCAGCTATCAGATATTGAATTCAAAGAACCGGTTATCAGGAAGTTCCATGAGATGACAATAAACTACCAGAAGCTACAGGAGAATGACAATGAGCTCATCGCAAACTATACCAACATGAAAAAGGAAATAGAAAACATAAACAAGGGCCAAGAGGAAATGAAAAATACAATTGCTGAACTGAAAAACACAGTTTTTCAGTGGAAGGAATCAAAAGGAGGACGGACAAAGCAGAAGATCAGATTAGCGAGTTAGAGGACAAAGTAGAAAAAAACACCCAGAAGGAGCATGTAAAGGAAAAAAAGGCTCAGAAAGAATGAAGACAGATTAAGAGAAATGCAAGACAATATGAAACATAATAATATCTGTATAATAGGGATACCAGAAGGAGGAGGAGAAAAGCAAGGGATAGAAAATCTATTTGAAAAAGTAATGATGGAAAACTTCCCTAATTTGATGAGAGAAAAAGTCACACAAATACAGGAAACACAGAGAGTCCCAATCAAGAGGAACCCAAAGAGGCCAACTTGAAGACACATCATAACTAAAATGGCAAAATTCCAAGACAAAGAGAGAATCTTAAAGGCAGCAAGGGAGAAGAACGAAGTAACATACAAGGGAGCCCCGATAAGGTTAGCTGCTGACTTCTCAATGGAAACACTGCAAGCCAGAAGAGAATGGCAAGAAATATTCCAAGTAATGAGAACCAGAGGCCTGCAACCTAGGCTGCTTTACCCAGCAAGGCTCTCAATCAAGATAGAAGGCCAAAGAAAGAGCTTCCAAGACAAAAGAAGTCTAAAAGAATATGCATCCACCAATCCAGTGCTGCAAGAGATGCTAAAGGGACTGCTCTAAGAAAAGGAAGGAAAAGAGAGAGACAGAGAGGAACATAGGTACAACAATGGAAATGAATAAGTACCTATCCATAATAACCTTAAATGTAAATGTGTTAAATGTTCCAATCAAAAGACACAGAATAGCTGAATGGATAAGAATTCATGATCCACACATATGCTGCCTACAAGAGACCCACCTGAGGACAAAAGACCTACACAGACTGAAAGTGAAGGGCTAGAAACAAGTTTCCAAGCAAATGGACAGAAAAAGAAAGCTGGGGTAGCAATACTCACATCAGACAAAATAGGCTTCCAAAGAAGGGACATAAAGAGAGACCCAGAAGGTCACTTCATAATACTCAAAGGAAGACTTCACCAAGAAGACACAAACATTGTAAATATTTATGCACCCAATGTAGGAGCACCCAAATGCATAAAGAAAATCTTAGAGGACTTCAAGAAGGATATTGACAGCATCAAAATTATAGTAGGAGATTTTAACACCCCACTGTCAAAAATGGACACATCTTCCAAACAAAATATCAACAAAGATGTTGTGACATTGAACAAACCCCTAGATGAAATGGACTTAACTAATATATATAGAGCCCTTCATCCCAAAGAAGCTAAATACACATTCTTTTCAAATGCACATGGAACATTTTCCAAGATAGACCACATGATAGGACACAAAACAAGTCTCAACAAATTTGAGAACATTGAAATCATACCAAGCATTTTCTCTGACCACAAAGGACTGAAACTAGAAACCAACCCCAAGCAAAAAAAAAAAATACCCAAACACTCAAAATTATGGAGATTGAATAGCATGCTATTAAACAATGAATTGGTCAAGAATGAAAATAGGGAAAAAATCAGAAAGTTTCTGGAAACAAATGAAAATGCACTCACTACAACCCAAGACTTATGAGACATAGCAAAGGCAGTCCTGAGAGGGGAGTTCATAGCAATACAGGCCTACCTAAAAAAGATAGAAACATTTCAAACAAACAACATAACCCGACGCCTACAAGAACTCGAGGAACAACAACAAGGACAGACCAGAACTTGTAGCAGGAAGGAAATAACCAAGATCAGAGCAGAATTAAATGACATAGAGAATAAAAGCACAATTCTAAGGATCAATGAATCCAGGAGCTGGTGTTTTGAAAAGATAAACAAAATCTACAAGCCTTTAAGCAGGCTCATCAAGAAAAAAAGAGGAAGGATGCAAATAAACACAATAAGAAATGAAAGAGGAGAAATTACAACTGACACCATGGAAATACAAAGGATTGTAAGAAATTACTATGAGGAGCTATATGCCAAGAAATTTGAAAACCTAGGTGAAATGGAAAAATTTCTAGGAAAATACAATCTTCCAAAACTAAATGAAGAAGAAGCAGAGAGCTTGAACAGACCAATAACAGCAGATGTAATTGAAGCAGTGATCAAAAACCTCCCGACACAAAGCCCTGGACCAGATGGTTTTACAGGAGAATTCTACAGAGCACTTAAGGAAGAGCTAACTCCTATCCTTCACAAACTATTCCAAAGTATCCAAAGTGATGGAAGACTACCAAACTCCTTCTATTAAGCCAGCATCATCCTAATCCCAAAACCAGACAAAGACACAACAAAGAAAGAAAACTTCAGGCCAATATCATTGAAGAACATGGGCGCCAAAATCTTCAACAAAATATTGGTAAACTGCATCCAGCAATACATTAAAAAGATCATACACCATGACCTAGTCGGATTCATGACCAAGTGGCATGCAAGGATGGTTCAACACTGGCAAATCAGTAAATGTAACAAAAGCAAAGACAAAAATTACATGATCATATCGATAGCTGTGGAAAGAGCCTTTGACAAGGTAAAGCACCCATTTATGATAAAAACACTGTGCACAGTGGGAATAGAGGAGGCATCCCTCAACATAATAAAGGCCATATATGAGAGACCTACAGCCAACATCATACTCAATGGACAAAAACTAAAAGCTTTTCCACTAAGATCAGGAACAAAACAAAGTTGTCCACTTTCACCACTTCTATTCAATACAGTATTGGAAGTTTTAGCCACAGCAATTAGACAAGTAAAGGAAATAAAAAGGCATCCAAATTGGAAAGGAGGACACAGATCTGTCACAGTTTGCAGATGATATGATAGTGTACATGGAAAATCCTATGGACTCTACCCAAAAACTGCTCAACCTATTAAATGAGTTTGGCAAAACAGCAGGATACAAAGTCAATATCCAGGAATCAAAGGCATTTTAGTATACCAACGATGAAACAGCAGAAGCAGAAATCAAGCAAAAAATCCCATTTCATATAGCAAGAAGAAAAATAAAATACCTAGGAATAAACCTAACCAAGGAGATAAAAGACCTCTATGCAGAAAACTACACAACACTGAAGAAGGAAATCAAGGAGGACACAAACAAATGGAAACATGTACCGTGTTCATGGATTGGAAGAATTAACATCATCAAAATGTCCATATTACCCAAAGCAATATACAGATTCAATGCAATACCTATCAAAGTACCAATGGCATATTTTACAGACATAGAACAAACACTTCCAAAGTTTATATGGAACCATAAATGACCCCCAATAGCAGCTGCAATTTTGAGAAAGAAAAACAAAGAAGGACGGATCACAATACCTGATACCAAACTGTATTACAAGGCCACTGTAAACAAAACAGCCTGGTACTGGCATAAAAACAGGCACATAGACCAATGGCACAGAACGGAGAGCCCACAAATAAACTGAAGTCACTACAGTCAGTTAATTATCGACAAAGGGCGCAACACCATAAATGGAGTAAAAATAATCTCTTCAAGAAATGGTGTTGGAAGAACTGGACAGCTACATGCAGAAAAATGAAACTTGAGCACCAACTTACACCATACACAAAAATAAATTCAAGATGGATAAAAGACTTAAACATAAGCCGTGACACCATTAAAATCCTAGAGGAGAACATAGGCAGGAAAATCTCAGATATATCATGCAGAACATTTTTACTGATATATCCGCCAGATCAAGGGATATAAAGGAAAGAATAAGCAAATGGGATCTCATCAAAATAAAAAGCTTCTGCACAGCTAAAGAAAACAGCATTAAATTAAAAAGAGAACCAACTACATGGGAAAACATATTTGCCAATGCTACCTCACAAGGGTTTAATCTCCAAAATATGCAAAGAACTTACAGGACTCCACTCCAAGAAGACAAGCAACCCAATTAAAAAATGGGCAAAGGACATGGACAGGCATTTCTCCAAGGAGGACATACAGAGGATTCAGAGACACATGAAAAGATGCTCAATATCACTAGCCATCAGAGAAATGCAAATTAAATCACAATGAGATACCACCTTATCCCGGTAAGAATGGCCATCATAAACAAAGAAACAAACAACAAGTGTTGGAGAGGTTGTGGAGAAAAGGGGACCCTAGTACACTGTTGGTGGGATTGCAGACTGGTACAACCACTATGGAAAACAGTATGGAATTTTCTCAGAAAACTAAAAACGAAACTGCCTTTTGACCCAGCAATTCCACTGCTATGATTATATCCCAAGAACCCTGAAACACCTTTCCAAAAGAACCTATGCACCTCAATGTTCATAGCAGCACAATTTACAGTAGCCAAGTGTTGGAAGCAACCTAGGTGCCCATCAGTAAATGAATGGATCAAAAATCTATGGTACATATACATAACTGAATTCTATGCTTCAGAAAGAAAGAAGGACCCCTACTCTATGCAACAGCATGGATGGAACTGGAAAGCATTATGCTAAGTGAAATAACCTAGGTGGTAAAAGACAAATAGCGTATGATCTCACCTTTAACAGAAACCTAAGCAACAAAACAAACAAACAAGCAAAATATAACCAAAGACATTGAAATAGAAAAGGGGATGACAGTAACCAGAGGGGAGAGGGGAGGTAATTTCAGGGAAGGGTTTATGGGAACAAGTATGAAGGACACATGGACAAAAACTAAGGGGGGTTGAAATGGGAGGGAGGTGGGGAGTACTGGGGGAGTGGACTGGGACGGGCATAAAGGACAGAAAACTGTACATGAATAACAATTAAAATAAAATAAACAAAAAAACCACGACACTTTAAAAAAAGGGAAATTAACTCTATATCTGATAAATTGCTTCAGTCCCTTTCTTTCAGTTTTTCTTCTGGAGGATTCTCCTTTTTTTAATTTTCCATTTGGGGTCTATTTCTTTGTCTTTCTTTTTTTGGCTACTCTTTGTGTTTTTTTATACATATTAGGTAGATCCAGAGAGCAAATATATGTCAGACGCTGCCTGTGACTGTCCCTGGGCAACCTGTTTGGAACTATCATCTACCCACAGCTTATGGCTTCCTCACCTGGGTCTGTTTGTGTGCAGATAGTACCAGCCTGTGTGCCAAGGCTGGCTTTTTACCAGCATTGGGCGCAAGGGAGGGTCAGGTAAAGTCTCAGAGCTCCTAGAAATCCACCTTAGTCATTAAGCTTAATCACTACTATGGCCTCAACCTGGATTCACCAGCTTCGTTAAGCTCCACAGGGTGTAACAGTAATTCTTATGGGCAAGGCTATTGCTTCCCCTCAGGCTGATGCCACTTGTAGGGGAGTACTCCGCTTGAGAAAGATGACCTCTGCAATGTGGGGAAAGACTCAGTACAGGGATCCTGGTGGCTATTCCTTCAGTTCTCTCCCCAGAGCAAAGAGAGCATTTCTTTAGCCCCATTCAACCTAGCCACCTCCTTGGCCTCCACCCAATCCCACAGCTTCCAGTCCATGGGATTTGAGTACTCTGTCTCAGAAAAGAAACAATAGTAGTAACATATGTTCATTGGAGGAAAGTGAGGTTTTTTAACTTTTAAAATAAAGAACAGTCCTGGCTGAGTACATCCATTGGTTGGAGAATCATCCCATGCAGCAAAAAGTTGCAGGTTCAATCCCTGGTCAGGGCACATACTTAGGTTGTGGGTTTGATCCTCAGTTGGAGCATGTACTGGAGGCAACCGATCAATGTTTCATACACACACACACACACACACACACACACACACACACACATTATTTGTTGCAAATCAATAAGCTTATCCTCTGGTAAGGCTTCAAAAACCAAAATAGTGAACAGAACTCTGGTAAAATTCTCAGTGTTAACTCTGCCTAGCTACAGGTCCTGGGTAAGTTATTCAACCTCTTTAAACTTCAGTTTCCTCATTCATAAAATGGAGATTAAATGTGATATTGCACCTACCTGCCTGTTGGTAAGAAGAGCTCACTAAATTGTAGTTAATATTAGCATTAACAGAAAATTTAATATTCCCTACATCTTCACCATCTATCAAATTGGTGCCCCAGAGCAATTGCAAGTAATTGCTGAATGAAAAAAAAGTTTCCCTACCTGATCAGCTCAACTACTAGGTGAGGCAAGTAGGAAAGACAGCAGTATCCCAGAGATGGAGACCTGAGGCTGTGCGGCTAAGTGACTTGTCCTAAGTCACAGTTAATGAGCAGCAGAGCCTGGATGGGGAACTTCTGTTTCCTGACCTCCTGTTTCAGGTTTACTGCTTTGTGTCACCTGAGCAAATTTAGGGCTAGGAGGAAACTTAGGTTATCTTGTATAATCCCATCATCTCAAAATTTGAAAACTGTGGCTTGGGAGACTAAGAACATTTCACAAGAACAAAGATCTAGCCAGCTAGAGATTACAGGCCAAGTCTCCTGATGCTTAGCTTAGTGCTCTATCAACAATACAACAGCTTACCTAGCAAAAGTTGCTTCAGTGTTCCTGCTTCAGCAAACATAGTTATCCCAGTCTCGAAACCACCACAGCTTTACAGGAAAACCCAGGTGGGAAGTGCAAATTCTTCCCCTGATTATAGGCACACTCTCAGAGTACCAGATTCATTCTTTACTGAGGGTACACGTCTCATGTGATTTGAAATCGTGTGTCAACATGACGTGGGTGGTGATCAAAAGTGTGCCAACAATCACAAGCTTTGTAGTCTGGAGTACCATCTTCTAAGTGGACCCTACAGTATTTCTAGAATGTCAGTCATGAGCTCTGAAAAACACCCCACTTGGCAGGTCCTTCTAAAGCAATGAAGACAGTTAAATGAAGCCCAAGTACACCGGATATTATTATTTACATATGACACTTACCCAACAGCTGTGGGAAATGGAACCAAATTCCACAAGCTAATTTCCTGCAAGAAATGCTTCACAAAACAGAGACGCATCTTGGTCTGTTGTTCTTTCTTGAAATCAGCATCATTTTAAAATGAAAAATGATGTCCTCAGAATTTAAGCTCCAATAGTGGGGAGGTAGATTGACCCACTTGCAGTTAATCTAAAGATGCAAAGGTAAATGAGCATTGCGTTTGCCTCAAATGAAGAACATATGGAGAGGGGACAAATTTGAATAAGCCATTCATCGATGCAACTAAAAAGGCATCTCCAATACTTCTAATTTAAAAGTTCTCAAACTTCAAAGGCCTTCTGATGAAACAGGAAATAAAAGCAACACCTTAGGTTCTAATAGCACTTTTTTCCTTTAAAATATTACCAAAACACATTTTTTATCCATCTGTACACTGTTGAGCAACAGTGGCATATGATTGATGGAAGAGGCCCCTCTCCATGCTCATGGTATGACCTGGTCAAGCACACAAATTAGGACTATGCCTACTCCTGTAAGCCCAAGCAAGTTAATGCTAGCATCTACAGGCTCAGTAAATGCCACACTTCATGGTTCCTTCTGTTCCTGATAGAAATAGCTACAGCAAGTCTTAGGCAAGCAGTCTGTCTTTGTATGCTTTTTTGGGTCTTGGCAGTAAAGAAAGGCCTTTATGAAAGCACCATCTTCGTGGCCAATCTCCAGAAATGTAAACATTTCACCGTTTGTTTTACTCTTATACATTCACCTAATATTTACTACAGGCAAGATTCTAGGCTTGGTATTAGAAAAATAGAAGAATAAAAGAAAGGAAACAATCAATTCCGTTTCATGGAGAAGGAATTGGGCTGGATACTATTTCTACTAGTTCTGGAGGACACAAATGGCTTCAAAAGGCATAGGGTTGGAGACAAAGTGCTAGTGAGAGAGACTGTGTAAGATGGAAAGAGGCTGGCTAATGGCTCATGTACCCATTTGCTTAAACAATTGGAATTACTGGATTGTAAATAGTTGGCATTTTTTCTCAGTGTAAATTATTATATTCATAATAACACACATGTGTTACATCTCTTTGAAAAACACTACATGGAATAGAAAACAATGGGCTTCATAACCATATTAGTACTTATTTATAAGTCTTCTAATGAACAGGAATTTTGTCTGTATCTAATTGGGTTTTAATAGCTCAGGCAAAATTAAGAACTAGAGAACTTGATATAGCTTTTTCCATTCACACTTTCTATTATCCTAATATCTTTAGAAGCTATAAATTATAACTTACCCTCATAGGACTATAAGCAAAGCCCATAGGAAAAGGAAAACAATTAATCAGATATCACCAGTTTTATTAGATAAAATATTTTGCAACCACAGCCCTATATCTCCTCAATAATGTCACAGGAAAAGCCATTCAGTACTTTCAAGACTACTGATGCAATATTTATGAAAATAAAAGTTGTGTTCTGTACTATTAGAACATCTATCTGTAAATGTGCATTTTACACTTATACCCTGAGTGGTAATATTATGCCTATGTCATTAACTGAAGAGGCAACCAAAGTTAAAGATCAATTATTCTTTTTTTAAATTTTATTTTTATTTTAATTGTTGTTCAAGTACAGTTTTCTGTCTTTTACTCCCATCCCACTCCACCCAACCAGTTCTCCCCACCTCCCTTCCATTTCCAACCCCCTTAGTTTTTGTCCATGTGTCCTTTATATTTGTTCCCATGACCCCTTTCCCTTTTCCCCTGAAATTCCCTCCCCTCTCCCCTCTGGTTACTGTCAGCCTGTTTTCTATTTCAATGTCTTTGGTTATATTTTGCTTGCTTGTTCTTTTTGTTATTTGGTTCCTGATAAAGGTGAGATCATATAGTATTTGTTTTTCACCACCTGGCTTATTTCACATAGCAAAATGCTTTCCAGTTCCATCCATGCTGTCACATAGGATAGGAGCTCCTTCTTTCTTTCTGCAGCATAGAATTCCATTGTGTAACTGTACCATAGCGTTTTGATCCATTCATTTACTGATGGGCACCTAGGTTGCTTCCAACACTTGGCTATTGTAAATTGTGCTGCTATGAACATTGGGGTGCATAGGTTCTTTGGGATTGGTGTCTCTGGGTTCTTAGGGTATAATCCTAGCAGTGGAATTGCTGGGTCAAAAGGCAGTTCCATTTATAGTTTTCTGAGAAAATTCCATACTGTTTTCCATAGTGGTTGTACTAGTCTGCAATCCCACCAACAGTGTACTAGGGTCCCCTTTTCTCCACATCCTCTCCAACACTTGTTCTTTGTTGCTTTGTTTACCATGACCATTCTGACTGGTGTGAAGTGGTATCTCATTGTAGTTTTAAATAGCATCTCTCTGATAGCTAGTGATATTGAGCATCTTTTCATGTGTTTCTGGATCCTCTGTATGTCCTCTTTGGAGAAGTGTCTATTCAAGTCCTTTGCCCATTTTATAATTGGATCGCTTGTCTTCTTAGAGTGGATTCATGTAAGTTCTTTATACATTTTGGAGATTAAACCCTTGTCTGAGGCATCATTGGCAAATATGTTTTCCCATGCCGTTGGTTCTCTTTTTATTTTAATGCTGTTTTCTTTGGCCGTGCAGAAGCTTTTTATTTTGATGAGATCCCATTTGTTTATTTTTTCCTTTATGTCCCTTGCTCTAGGGGACAAATCAGTAAAAATGTTGCTGCGTAAAATATCTGAGATTTTCCTATCTGTGTTCTCCTCTATGACTTTAAATGGTGTTATGGCTTATACTTAAGTCTTTTACCCATCTTGAATTTATTTTTGTGTATGGTGTAAGTTGGTGCTTAAGTTTTATTTTTTTCCATGTAGCTGTCCAGTTCTCCCAACACCATTTGTTGAAGAGGCTATCTTTATTCCATTTTTATGGTGTTGCCCTCTTTGTTGAATATTAACTGACCGTAGAGACTTGGGTTTATTTCTGGGCTCTCTATTCTGTTCCACTGGTCCATGTGTCTGTTTTTATGCCAGTACCAGGCTGTTTTGATTACAGTGGCCTTATAATATAGTTTAGTATCAGGTATTGTGATCCCTCCTACTTTGCTCTTCCTTTTCAAAAGTGCAGCAGCTATTCAGGGTTGTTTATCATTACCTATAAATTTTTGATGTGTTTGCTTAATGTCAGTGAAATAAGCCGTTGGTAGTTTAATGGGTAATGCATTGAATCTGTAAATTGCTTTGAGCAGTATGGACAGTCTGATGATGCTAATTCTTCTAATCCATGAACACGGTATATCTTTCCATTTGTTTGTGTCTTCCTTAATTTCTTTCTTCAATGTTGTGTAATTTTCCGCATACAGGTCTTTTACCTCTTTGGTTAGGTTTATTCCTAGGT
The DNA here is from genome assembly GCA_004027735.1 of Carollia perspicillata. Classification (NCBI taxonomy): domain Eukaryota; kingdom Metazoa; phylum Chordata; class Mammalia; order Chiroptera; family Phyllostomidae; genus Carollia; species Carollia perspicillata. The sequence goes on from PVKM010009453.1 coordinate 28,574, forward strand.
ATTTTGTTTTTCTTTTTGCTAAATCAAATGGGATTTCATTCTTGATTTCTGCTTCTGCTGTTTCATTATTGGTATACAAAAGTGCCTTTGATTTCTGGATATTAACTTTATATCCTTCTGTTTTGACAAATTCATTTATTAGGTTGAGCAGTTTTTTGGTGGAGTCTATAGGATTTTCTATTTACACTATCATGTCATCTGCAAATAATGACAGTTGTGTTTCCTTTTTTTCAATCTGGATGCCTTTTATTTCCTGTTCTTGTCTGATTGCTGTGGCTAGGACTTCCAATGCTATGTTGAATAGAAGTGGTGAAAGTGGACAACCTTGTATTGTTCCTGATCTTAGTGGAAACGCTTTTAGCTTTTGTCCATTGAGTATGATGTTGACTGTAGGTCTCTCATATATAGTTTTAATTATGTTGAGGGATGCCTCCTCTATTCCCACTTTGCTCAGTGTTTTTATCATAAATGGGTGTTGTACCTTGTCACATGCTTTTTCTGCATCGTCTATTGATAGGATCATGGGTTTTTTGTCTTTGCTTTTGTTTATGTTGTGTATTACATTTACTGATTTGCGAATGTTGAACCATCTTTGCATCCCTGGGATGAATCCCACTTGGTCATGGTGTATGATCTTTTTAATGTATTATTGAATGTGGTTTGGCAATATTTTGTTGAGGATTTTATCGTTTTTGTTCATCAACAATATTGGCCTGAAGTTGTCTTTCCTTATTGTGTTTTTATCTGGTTTTGGGATTAGGATGTTCTTAGCTTCATAAAAAGAGTTTGGGAGTCTTCCATCATTCTGGATTTTTTCGAATAGTCTGTGAAGGAGAGGGGTTAGCTCTTCCTTAAATGTTCTGTAGAGTTCTCCTGTGAAACCATCTGATCCAGGGCTTTTGAGTGTCGGGATTTTTTTTTTTTTTGGATTACTGCTTCAATTTCATCTACTGTTATTGGTCTGTTCAGGCTTTCTGCTTCTTCTTCAGTGAGTTTTGAAAGATTAATTTTTTTCTAGAAACTTGTCCATTTCACCTAGGTTGTAAAAGTCCTTGGCATGCACTTCTTCATAGTAATCTCTTACAATCCCTTGTATTTCTGTGCTTTCCAGTGTAATCTCTCCTCTTTCTTTTCTGATTGTGTTTAATTTGGTTCTCTCTCTTATTTTCTCAATGAGCCAGCTTAAAGTCTTGTCAATTTGGTTTATCTTTTCAAGAAAAACAGCTCCTGGGTTCATTGATCCTTTATATTGTGCTTTTAGTCTCTATGTTGTTCAATTCTGCTCTGATCTTGATCATTTCCTTCCCTCTACTACCTCTGGACTGTCTTTGTTGTTATTCCTCGAGTTCTTGCAGGTGTAGGGTTTGGTTGTTTGTCTGAAATGTTTCTATCTTTTTTTAGGTAGGCCTGTACTGCTGTGAACTTCTCTCTCAGGACTGCCTTTGCTGTGTCCCATAAGTGTTGTGTTGTCGTGAGTTCACTTTCATTTGTTTCCAGAAACTTTTTGATTTCTTCCCTAATTGCATTCTTGACCCATTCATTGTTTAATAGCATGCTATTCAATCTCCATGATTTTGATTGTTTGGGTTTTCTTCCCTCGGGGTTAGTTTCTAGTTTCAATCCCTTGTGTTCAGAGAAAATACTTGGTATGTTTTCAATTTTCTTGAATTTGTTCAGGCTTGTTTTGTGTTCTGTCATGTGGTCTATATTTGAAAATGTTCCATGTGCACTTGAGTAGAACATGTATTTAGCTTCTTTGGGATGAAGGGCTCTATATATATCAGTGAAGTCTATATCATCTATGGCTTTGTTCAATGTCACAATATCTGTTGATATTTTGTTTGGAAGATGTGTCCACTTTTGACAGTGGGGTGTTAAAATCCCCTGCTATAATTGTGTTGCTGTCAATATCCTTCTTGAAGTCCTCTAAGATTTTCTTTATATGTTTGGGTGCTCCTATATTGGGTGCATAACTATTTACAAAGTTTATGTCTTCTTGGTGGATTCTTCCCTTGAGTATTATGAAGTCAACTCTGGTTTCTTCCTCATAGCCCCTATTTTGAAGTCTATTTTGTGTGTTATGAGTATTGCTATCCTGGCTTAATTTTCCTGTCAATTTGCTTGGAATATTGTTTCCAGCCCTTTATTTTGAATCTGTGTAGGTCTTTTGTCCTGAGGTGGGTCTCTTATAGGCAGCATATGTGTGGGTCATGTTTTCTTATCCATTCAGCTACTCTATGTCTTTTAATTGTAGCGTTTAATCCATTTACATTTAAGGATATTATCGATAGGTTCGTATTTACTGTCATCTTTGTACCTGTGTTCCTCTCTCTGTCTCTTCCTTCCTTTGCTTAAAGCAGACCCTTTAGCATGTCTTGCAGAGCTGGTTTGGTGGAGATGTATTCTTTTAGACTTCTTTTGTCTGAAAAGCTCCTTATCTGGTCTTCTATCTTGATTGAAAAGTCTTGCTGGGTAAAGTATTGTTGGTTGCCATCCTTTAGTTCTCATTACTTGGAATATTTCTTGCCATTCTCCTCTAGCTTGAAGCATTTCCATTGAGAATTCAGTTGCTAATCTTATCAAGGCTCCCTTGTATGTTATTTCCTTTTTCTCCCTTGCTGCCTTTAGGATTCTCTCTTTGTCTTGCAATTTTGCTATTTTTATTATGATGTGTCTTGGGGTGGGCCACTTTGGGTTCCTCTTGATTGGAACTCTCTGTGTTTCTTGGATTTGTGTGACTTTTTCTCTCATCACATTAGGGAAATTTTCCATCATTCCTTTTTCAATAGGTTCTATCCCTTTGTGTTCTTCTTCTCCTTCTGGTATCCCTATTATTCGGATATTATTATGTTTCATATTGTCTTGTATTTCTCTTACTTGCTCTTCATTATTTCTGATCTTCTTTCCCCTTTCCTGCTCTTTCTGGGTGCTTTTCTTTCTATTTCGTCCTCCATCTTGTTGATCCGATCTTCTGCTTCATCTATCCTGCTTTCGATTCCTTCTACTGTGTTCTTCAGTTCAGATGTTGTATTCTTCATTTCCTCTTGGCCCTTGTTGATATTTTCTATTTCCTTTTTCATGTTGATATAGTTTGCAGCGAGTTCATTGAAGTTTCCTTGTAGTTTCTGGTAGTTCATTGTGAGCTCATGGAGTTTCCTGGTAACCATTGCTTTGAACTCAACATCTGATAGTTGAGTTGCCTCTATCTCATTTAACAATCTTTCTGAGGTTTCCTCCTTTCCTTTCATTTGGGAATTGTTTTTTTGTCTTCCCATTGTTTGTGAGATTCTTCTTATTAGTCTCAGCTTCTTAAATTGATCTGTTCTGACTCCCTGGGTTTATGGTGTGAACTTCTGTGGTAGAGTACCTGTGAGATTCAACGGGGCAGTCTCCTTCGGGTATCCTGGTGTTCACTGCTTCCTCCTGTTCTTCTTTGCGATCAGTTGGAGGGGTGAGGCAAAATGGTTTATGGCAGCAAGAGTGTATTCTATGTTATTTGCAGTAGCAGCCAGTAAAGAAGAGATAGGATATCCTTTGGCTATGTGTAGTATTAACCATGCTATACCACCCAACAAGTCACTTTTTAGAAATGGTGGAATGAAGATAAGACTCTTGTTGGGGAGGGAAGTGTTATGAGTTGGATCTAGAAAGCAATGAGGTTGTGAGATGGCAGATTCTGAGGTAAGGTGAGAATAAAGAATAGTAAATAGGTGTAGGGTGTGAGAGAATAGAGTTAACCACTAAAGTAATAGAGTTCAGAAAGCCATGAAGTGGGCTAGCATCTGGGAGGGGTGTTGTGTAGTATTTACAATAGTATGGAACAGCTATTATTTACAATAATACTAGAGCAAGAGTCATAAGACAGAATCTATGAAATCTAGATACCAAGAATATGGAGTGTCAGACCTTCAGTAGTGTGCTAATGGAACACAGGTGAAGTGAAGGACAGTAAATTAACAATACACTGTGAATGAGAGAACAGGGCAAACCTGTCTATCAATACAATATAACCAGCCAAACAAAGAAGTCTAAACAGAAGGAAGAGGAATACCAAAATATCATTCAAATGAAAGATGTAAGAATAACGTAAAAATAATGAAGCAGATATGCAATATCTTGCAGGTTCCTTGTAATAGCAACGTGAAATTTGTCTGTCTCAACTGTTAGGATGCCCCCTCTTTGGGACCAGCTCTGGTCTTTTCACAGTTCCGTTTTTCTTTGTCCGATTTGTGTGTATTTAAAAAAAATAAAGCAGACTAAGGAAGGTAGAAGAGACAAAATTGGAAAGAAAGGAAGAAGGAATAAAACAAGAAAGAAGGAAAGAGAAGTAAAAAGCACTGAGACATAAAAATAAAAATATAAATATAAAAAATTTCTTTAGAAAAATCAAACACACACACACACACACACACAGAGAGTCACACATCGGGCGGGGGGGGGAGAAAAAGAAAGAAAATACAGAAGAAAGAATAAAAATAGAAATACAAAAAAAACCTCCTCTTGCTGGTTTCAAACTGCTCAAACTGGTTTTTCTGTTCTTGCTGCCTACAGCAGTCTGAGGGGCGGGTTTATACATGTGGTCTCTGAGTCCCTGGGTCTTCTGATCTCTGGCCACACTCATGCACACTCTGGGTTTATCAGAGCCGTCTCCCGTTCTCCAGCCACCCCGGGTTTATTGGAGCCTTCTTCTGGTCTCCAGTCATGAGGGTGCCCCATTTAGGTTTACCAGGTGCAGGCTCCCATTCACCCAAGGCATGCACTCTCTGTGTCGATCCCAGTGTGGTCCCTGGGTGCTCTACAAAGCTCTCTTCCCAGGTTGTGGGCATGCCTGGCAGGGTTACCTCTGGTCACACCGCTCAGGCACACACTCTGTCCAGGGCTATGCGTGGGTGCTCACAGCCCCCGTGTATTTGCCGCTCAATCCTTGAAATTGCTCTCTGACATTTCAAGCATCCAGGCTTCCCCCAGTGCTGCTCATACCCTGCCTAGCTAGAGAGGGAGTGCAGACCCAGCTCCCTGAGGTTGGCCGAATGGGCCACAGGCCGGGGTTACAGCCTCCCTCCTCCCCGCACTGATTTCTAGGCCTCTATTGTCTGAAAATAGTCCCCTTACCTTCTGGTTTTTCAATGTCTGCTTCAATTTTTGATCTCCTATCTTCATATATGTTGTGATACTGTTGTCTGTCTGCTCTGTTCCTCCGGCCTGGTTTCTCTCCTCTGTGTAAGAGGAAGTGTAATCTTCTCCTTCTTACCAAGCCACCATCTTTTCTTATTCTTTATTGTTTGAAATTTTCAAGGTTCTTTCAGGAGGAATCGTTTATTGTTGAATTCCAATGTCTTGAAATACACACCTAAGGAATTTTAGTTATTTGCATTTTTAAGAAAAGGAGACATTTATCACAGTTTTTATTAAGTTGCAAATGACAAACTAGACCCCTCTCTCAAACCCAGTGCTGGATATGTCTCACAAAATCCAGAAATTGATGGGTCTATCAAAATAACATAAAATCAGTGAGAAAATCTCTAAGAAAACAAAACAAAGATGGTCAGTGAGCTAAGTAGTGTAGTGTTAGGTGAGATAGACAGCCCAAGAAAGGACAAGAACAGTGGACAGGAGTTAAGGGGAAATTTAAAAAATATGCTCCTATCTTTGCTTTTCATTGCTCCCAGAAGACCATTTTCTGCTCCTTTGCAACTAAGAGGCATACAGGGGGTATACCAATGTCCACCATGGGTGGCTTGGTAACTTCAAGGTTGAACTCAGGACTGGCTGGGATGATGGGTGCTAGGTAACAGGTGTATGTAGATCAGCCTGCCCTTAAGAGTTTTTTTACCTACTTGCATCCACACACCAGTACCCTGAAATCTAGAGGACTATAACTGAGAAGAGCTTCCCTTAAAGAAAACAATGCAAAGGCTGAGTTACCGTTTGTAGTGCTAGAAGTTTTCTCCCTGGAGGTATTACCTTCCCTATGAAACTCATGGAGAAGGGCATCAGCCAAGGCTTAAGTTTTAGCTTTTCCCCATAATTGCACATTACAATAAAAAATAGTCAATGACTCTGGTGGAATAGGAACTGAGAAGGAAACACAGCCAATGGGAATTCATTAGAAAGCATGATGGGACAATTGAGAATAACAGCTAAAACTGGGAGGTGTTATATACTCCCTAATAGCAAGTGGGTGCAAGAGGTCTGTGGCAAGGACTGAAGGGGCTAGATAAATCTAGCCCCTATATAGTCCCATAGCTGACCTGCCTAGTCTGTCTTCTAGGACAGAATCCCACATTAAGGATAAATTGGTGAGAGTAAAATCAAAATTGAACCAGTTTCTTCTCCTTCTGATATGGCTAAGTAAATTATTAATTCTGATCCTCCTGTAGACTGCAACACTAAGCTGGAAAAAAAAAAAAGACAACCGTATAATTAGACTGAAAAGTAAACAGAAGCAGGCATATTCAGAAGAGACATTAACACAAGATGAGTTACTCATTTTTGCAGCTTTTAGACTGAGGACAAACTACTGCCAAGTAGCTGAGACACCAAAAGTAAAACAGTAAGAGTAAAACCACAATCTTTCTGGTATGAGAACTATAGGGAAGAGCTCAGGAAAAACACAGCCATTGGAAAGTAAAGGCGAAGGAGAGACCCAGAGGGGCCACAATTTCTATACTCAATCCCAAACCCAACTGAATCCTGAACCACATATACTTAATAAAGATCAAAGCCCTGAACTAAGATTTCATCTACCACCCAAGAAGCGGACAGAGTTCAGAGTTTGAATTTCATAACATTATCTATCTGCCAAAAATAAACTCAATATTTTTCAAAGAAGTAAATCAGAATCCAGAGTCTCCACAAGATAACATTCAAAATATCAATATACAATCCAAAATTAATCAACTTATGAAGAATTAGGAAATTGTGACGCATTACCAAGAGCTAAAAAATCAACCTAGACCAAACCTGAGATGGCTCAGATGTTGGAATTAGGAGACTAAAAATTTAAAGCAATTGTTATAACTACTTTCAAAAGAACAAAAGAAAATATGCTTACAATGCACGGAAAAATAGGAAATCACATCAGAAAATAAGAACCATTAAAAAAAAGAATGAAATAAAAATTCCAGCCCTGGCTATTGTGGCTCAGTGGATTGAGTGCCAGACTGTGACAAAAGGGTCTCCAGTTCCATTCCCAGTCAGGGCACATGCCTGGGTTGCAGGCTAGGTCCTCGATAGGGGGCACACGGGAGACAACCACACATTGACGTTTCTCTCCTTCTCCCTCCCTTCTCCTCTCTCTAATAAATAAATAATAAATAAAAATATTTTTTAAATTCAGAAATTGGAAAATATATGATTTTTAAAAATTCACTGAATACGTCCAACAGCAAAATAAAAAGGAAAGAGGAAATGTTTTAGTAAACTTAAGATAGAACAATAGAAATATCCAATATGACTAACACAGAGAAAAATATTTTAGAAAACAAAAACATGAACATAAGGGACACGTGGGACAATATCCAAAGGTCTAACATTCATGAAATTAGAGTTCTACGAGAAGTAGGAGAGAATGGAGTAGAAAAAAGTATTGAATGTATGTGCAATGGTTTAAATTTCCCCAAATTTAAAGAAAGATGTAAATTTAAAGATTCAAGAAGCCCAGCAAAGCCTAAGAATATATAAATAAAAGCCTGGTAAGATCACAGTCAAAGAGCTGAAAAACAACTATAATTAGAAAATTATAGAAGATAGTGGCAAGGTAGGTGAGAGCAGAGTCCAGTTCTCCTTGTGCCCAGCTGGAACACCTAGCCAATCTTCTGAGGAACAGAGTGAACAGCCAGTGGAATCTCAGCTTATATGAAGTTTGAGGGCCAAAAAATTTAGAGGACATTGAAAAACAGACAGTGAGGATATTGCGTTGGGATGCTTAGGTCCCTGGGATCTGTGCAGGGACCTAGGCTGCTGTGCCCCCCACCCTGCCTGGTGCCTGCCACAGGATACTTAGAGGAGAGTTAGGTCACCAGCTCCCTCTCCTGCCAGAGTAGGGAGGGCAGCCCAGCACCAGGAGGGATCTGGATGCTTGAAGTCACTGGGAGAAATACAGACAAAGTGGGAGACACACAGAGGGGGTCTACACCTGCTGGGACTGTGGATGCCGGCTAGGTCATAACCAGAGAAAATGGGGAACCGGGCAACACCTGGAGAAGCAAGAAGAGTTGTGCCATCTTGGACCCTGACC